>NBZA01002488.1:6470-19191 GCA_003054995.1 Aleochara bilineata
TAGAAATATCCGACTCTTGTTTGGCATGCGAGCGAAGATCATCTTCTTGAGGATCCAAATAGTGAAGACTTAGAATGTTGTACCACTTTTGCGAAGTGCTTTCTGGATTGAAATCAGCCAAACTGACTTGTGCGCATCCCTAGTTTATGCGAAAATATAAATAATTAACATAAATACGCTTCCTAAAAAGTTGGAATTTAAAAACTTACGACACAAATTTCTGGTTGTCGCTCTGATTTACTCCATACGTTAATTTGTAATGTTTTCGTATGAATTCTATTGGCTGCTATCGAGACTTTGAACACATCCCCAAAAGTTGGTTTCCTGTGATCCTTAACCGTATTTGTTAGAAAGACCACAGATTTTGAGCTAGGCACTAATATCGCTTTAATATACCTGTAAAATAAAAGCATTCGAATAAAGTAAACAAGCTATAAACATCTTCCAAGTTACGTACACTTCAGCATCCTCTGGCACCGACAGTGCCGTTAGGTTTCTAGCACGTTCGATTCCAATCGTCAACACATTTGAGGCGAAAATATAGCGGAACTTAATTTGTACTTGGGCAGTATCGATAATATCATTCGCGTCGAAGAAGCCCGGCGCCCGCTTGCGGTTCGAGGCCTCAAAGACGCCAGAGTCTCCCGCTACCGACTCGTCACTGACGGCAGCGCTGACCGATCGCGTGTTCGTGCCCGACGAAGACGTCCTACTTAGCGCGGTGCCTTGCAGACCTTCGTCGTGGTCTAACGGTGGCGGCGTCTCCGATATTGGCGATAGTGGCGGGTCGGTGTTACTCTCATACGAATGTCGAACAGGCCTTCCAAGCCCAGACCCTTGCGACATATTCACTTCTAACAAATCCGTTAACGGCTGCAAACTTGGCAGCGGAATTCTGTTCAGGAAATCGCTATGCAGATTTGAATTTGAAAGTCGTAAATCTGCAAAGCGTTCATTGAGCTGCTTGGGATCAGCTTGCATCAATCTATCCCTTTCGACTTGATCGTAGGCGGGTGGCGGATTAGCGCACTGCAGATTTTCGTACATTGGAGAGATTGGGGGCGACACAGAAGATAGGGAACTGCGCGGTGACAGCGATGGTTGAGATCGGCCCGTGGAGGGTGTGTTTATTGTACTGTCGCTGCCCTTCAGCAATCTCTCTACGCGTCGATGCAAATCGACCATGTCAACAGGTTTATCCATTAACGGATTGGTGACACTGAATTGGGGCCCCCCGTAGATATCAGTGAAGCTAAGAGCAGAACTAAGCGAACCCTTACTGCTCGTCGTCGACAATGACCCAAGACTAGAACTGCTACTCGCTGACAACGTGCTGTAGGATAAACTCTTCAGTTGCGATTCCAGCTGTGTCATCGAACGTAACGCGTCCCGCAATTGCTGTAGCAGCAACTGTTTCTCTTCATGCAGCCGCAGCCGATCCGCAATAGCTCTATTTGACATTTCGACCGCTTTGTTCAGCTCCTCTTCGATTTTCTTGCATTCCAATTGAATGCCGCTCATTTCCTCCTTACTGCGAGTGCGCGGCGTGATGCTGCGTAACTCTCGTAGCAATTGTTCTTTTTCCTGGAATAGCAGCAATCGCTCCTGGTCGGACTCCACTTGCCCAGGCTGGACCTTCTCCTCCAAGTCGGCGAGTTTCTGCTGAATGTGTTGCACTTGCTTGCGCGCCTCGTCATACTCCAAGCGCTTCTTCGCCATTTCGGCCAAACGCGTTCCAATAGGAACTAACACGCACGATAAGTCCGTTTGCGAGGCAGTGCTGAACTTTTCCTGGGGTAAACTAAGCGTTGACACGTCCGGTGAACTCTCCTCGCACAACTGCAACCGCGTCAGGTCGTCCTTTAACTTTGCCAAGGATTGCATCAACTCTGCGCGTTCCTTTTCACCACACGATAAGGACTTTTGTATGTTGCGCAGTTCAGTCATGATTGCCTGGGCCTCTGACAAGCTGTAGCTGGCACCCGTATTACTGTTAAGTTTCTGCTCCACACTGGAAGTAAACAAAATTCCCGATGTAAAAAATTAGTACAATTTCCAAGCAACTGATGGATATTTCTTACTTTGTTAGGGTATCAACTCCGCGTTGTGTATACAAAACTTCGGTCTTGATTCGTTCCAGTTCCGATTTTAGCCTGGACACTCTGTTTTTGGCCATAGCCACATCCGATTTGAGCAGATCTGGATCATATTTTGTACTAACACTACTAGTTGATGAACATACTAAGCGAAAAACAACAAAAACATTGGTATTAGATAAAGAATTATCCATAAATATGGTGAACTTACAACTTGTGCGTGAAGTTGTTAGCGTCGCCAAGGCATTGTTCAAGTGGTTGTATTCATCTTGGGCTAATATTAATCTTTGTGACTTCACTTCGTAAATATCCTTTTTGGCCTGAAACAAACAAACAAATAAACTTTAGACAAAGTCCCAAACTTGAAGTCCACAATAAATTCTTGCGCTTGTAAAAATCTTACAAATTCGTAAGAATACGGCGGAGGAGGTTGATGTGGTATGTGCCTGTGATGTTGTTGTTGCTGCTGCTGCTGATAATGGTGGTGGTGGTGATGTGAATAATGTGGCGGATACGCGGCGTACGCGTGCAAATTCCTTTGCGCGTAATTATGTTCGGCATGTTGCTGGCGACCCGCGATCACATAGGAAGCCGGCAGAGTTTGGAACGCTGGCGGGACGACGTTATGCGCGAGAGAATGCAGCGCGGGCAGCGTTTGTACCTGCAGTTGGTCCGCGGGCAGCCGCACGTAGCACCACATCTTGCACGAGGGTCCGCAGAAGACTGGCGATGCGTACGGGGCCCAAACCGGCCTTGGTCCGTCCTTCGCACCCCGGTCCGGGCCACCTTAATTTCCGTGTGCATTCCACCAGTTCACAGCCTCTGCCGCTGCATCAGCCTCGAGGGGCCCGGTATTGTGTGCGTCCGAAAAGGATTCATGCACGCTTACTACGCAGCTGCCTGAGCGCAGCATCTACTCGTACTCTGTTTTGTTTCTCTTCCATTTTTTACTCGCATCGTTCGTATTTTTTCTCTCGGCCGACGTCGTTTCTTGAGGCACCATTAAATTCTTTGGTATACCGTTCATTGCGATGCGTTCCCTATTCACTTCTTGCGTGCGTCGAGGAATTCCATACATCGCGCGCGCCACAAAACAACCAACAAATTATTGTGGACCAACAAACATGCATTTTCCGTACGTGCATTGTCTATTTCATTTCTAGATCATTGCTGCGCTCCGCAGAGATAATTACATAATGAAACATGGTATGGGCTACGCCAAGTTGGGCAAAGGAATTTCATAATAAGCATACGCGTACAAACATCTAGCGGCAATTGGTAGTGAAAAGTAGAAGCAATAATCATCGTCGGCGACGTCGAGACCGTCCCAGGATGGAGCCAAGTCAGACGCGGAAAAACAATTAGATACCTCATTGCATGGCGTCTCAATCTGAACAATCGCAAATACGCACAGACTCCGGCTCCGACTCCTTGAAAGAATTCAGCAGGCTGGTGTAATAATGAAGCAAAGTTGTTGATTTAGGATGGGGAAAAGAATGCGAGATCGAGCGAGATCGTGTCGGTCCGCTGGAATGCGGCCCCGCTTCTTCATCTTCAACAACAGCACGGCTTGCTCCATGCGGTGTAATACAGGTAGCAACTGCGTATACAAAACACAGAAGAGAAGAAGAAACGCGCACACCGGTCAGCCGGCGAAGCGAGAGCGAGGAGCCGAAGAGCCGAGACTCGAAGCGATCAAAAGGAAGAAGAAAAAATGCTTCATCCGACCCCACGCTTTGCTTTGGTTTGCTTTCCTTCGTGAAACTGCAGGAGCGAGAAGATTATTTCTGCATATTTGTACCGTTACCGCGCTAACAAATTATAGGTACCTTTGATTGATATTTCGTTCCAACTAATTGATGGCTTTTTTGCGCATACCCATGGATGTTGTTTGTCCAGCGCACTATATAGAATCGCTTAGAAATTATTTTCTCAGACGCAGAGAGTTGGTTGTTGTTGTTTGAAGCCGAGGAATGCGTAACATGGTAGTGCTGGTATCTTGCTCTATATAATTAAATTTCTTAACTATTTTTTCTATCGCTAACTAATATACGACTACCAGTAATAACAAGCTAGAATTCTCCTGCGGCGATGCTTTAGTTGCTTGCTATGGCTGGTACCCGGAATGCGTAACGCGCGACAAATGTTTCCTTCACCATTCGTGTTAGGTTTGCTCTTTGTGAAGCCCAACCTTCATAAACCTCACCATCAAATATTTCCATTCTTCCCGCTAGGCCATCCATATATAAATAGACTGCGGAATGCAATAAAAAACAATCGAAATTCGAATTCGCATTCGCAGTCAGTCATTCATTGATGGTTGTTGGATTCAAAACAAGTTTTTCGGGCACACCAGGTAAACACAACACAACGCAGAGGAGATAACGAAGAATGTAGTGGAATGGAGTGCAAGAAGGCACATTTGAATACATTATTCGCTCGCGCATTGCGCGCATAAATAAAGATCTCTTGGGGCGCATTTTTCGAATGCTCGCTGGGAGCCTTCGGGGAAGGAATTGGTTGGAGTCGTGCATGCAGTTCGTGTGGGTCGTGCGCGCGTCCATCACACGATATACCACCGCTGCCCAGCCGCTGGTTTTTGTTGTTGGTGCTGTTGCTGGTGTGCCCGTGTGCGTGCGTATTTTGACAGATGACACGGGAAGAAAACGGGTATTGTGTGCGGTCACCGAGGTCAGACGCTGGCTCGTGCCAGCCGACTTGCCACTCAGGAATGCGAGGTTGTTTCTTCGATGCCAAAATAAAAAAAATGTGAAAAAAATCGTCGTCGCGCGCGTTCCGACCACATGCTTATTATGGATACAACAATAAACGATAAAAACAATAGAGAAACTCTTCTTTTTCTTGGTAATTTCCCACGTCGCGACTTATGCAGATCGAAGGTCGAGGAAATCACTCAACTCCGCATTAACGACCTGTGTAATAATGCGAAATGACTGTTGGTTTTCGCATAAGGATAACATAAACAGTGCAGTTTGTATTTTCGCAATTTAAAGCAAAACGGCGTTGCTGTTGCTGTTGATTGCTTGCTTACTTCGCTCGCTACCACACCACATCATGCCATGCCATACCAAGTACACACTCGTATAATAAATAATAAGCACGCATTTGAATGATAATGATGCTACGCGCCTTCAAACTATCCTGCTCAGCGCTCATAATTCTATTGAGTGTTTCCGCAAGGCGGCTCAGTAGCTTGCGCAGCGCTGACTCTTGGGAACATCGCGTATATCAGCGCATTTCAATGATTTCCTCCTCGGCGCAGAGAATGCAATGCATATCCAGATATGGTTATTGCGGTTCAACTTCCATTACCGCAAATCATTACACATTCCATCTATCTGTACAATAACATTGACTATGACTGCACTGTGTGAGCGCAAGCGTATTATTTACATAAAGTACGCGCGCGCATGAAATATGTATAGCTAACATTGGCACAAGAAGAAGAAGAGGAAGAAAAATGTACAGGTAATGATAATAATCGTTATAAAAATGCACCTGTAATGGAATTTGTGCGAAAACAGCATCAAATGTATGGAAATTGGCCATAAATATAAATAAGGTCTGTGAGAATTGTTTATGGGCATTGGTTCAGTGGTCAATGTCAAAGCTCAAGACTCAAGAACAAATAATCATTTTGTGGAGGATAATATGAAATACCTGAGCAAGAGCGAGGTTTGTTTGGTAGCGTATCAAAAATTATAAGTGCAGTTGTCGGTCAGCATCAATCACTCAACTCGAGCTCATAGTAGACTTTTAACTAACGCTTCGAGTGAATATGAATGTGAATGGAATGTGAACGCATCGCATCCAGATCTCAGGGATATCGTATGATGTGTAAGCTAGTCACGGTCTGCGCGTTTTAGACATTCCAAAATTGCGTCACAAATGATCCCCAGTCGCTCAACTCCAACTCAACTTAACTTAACTCATCTTCATCCTCATCCTCATCCTCATCCTCCTTAACGCGAGCGCATGTGTTACACTTGCATTCCTCCGACGCATGTGACTGAATAATGATTTACTTAATTCAATTAGACACAAAGCACAAGCGCAAGCGAGCTTAAATTCAATGACACAGTGAATACCAAGGCGATGCGCTGTCCGCCGAAGTGAACTAACTTTCTTTTGTTCGCCTGAGATGACTGACCAATATTGCGTTATATAATTGAATAGCTGTTGTCGTACTGCTAACATAGATTTAATCGCTTATGACGAAACCAACGTATGTATGCATATCACTGGCATTCCATTCCATTCCATTGGAGCGTTTTATGGGAAGACGACTTAAGCCGTTGATGATATTGCTTAAGCCATAAAAGAATTTTGACTAATGCACCAATAAAACAAAAATTTGTCAGCCAGGAATGCGTGATGATGGCGTATAATAGTCGCACCAAATTTGTATCCGCGTTAAGTAAACACGTGACAATCACCGGACACTTGACAGAGCACAATACGTCGGGGAAATTTACATTCATTACGACCTTACATTCCATCGAACTATTTTTAATGAATCGTGCAAAAAATGCTAAGAAAATTCCGTATTATTAACTCGCCGTCAATTTGAATTTAACTTCGTGTGAATTTACGCGTAGGATAATCGCATTTTTCTTTGAGTACTCTGGATCTAACCAAACATAAATGCAAATCAGCTTGCTGTCGATTGTTGCAATTTTTCTTGTATACTAATTAGCGCGCATTAACATATCTCCTTGGAATTTCATTTATTGCGCATGCATATTTCATTCGGTGGACAGGACACAAAACACCACACCACAGCACAGAGATCTTGCTTGATAACTCACCTCTAGAACGTCATGAGCGGTTTCCAGGTATTCGCGTAGCATAGCTTCTTGCACCACACGCCATTCCTGCCGAGGATCCTCCAGTTGCGTGCATTCTAAGACACAAGAGAGCAAACAAGCAAGATGAATAAGTCGTACGCACGAAAAACGTTAGACGGAGGGAGAAAAGCTGATAAATATTTCCAGCGACATGCATGCACACATTGCATAATCTTTTTAAATTCAGCTTATTCTTCCTCCGATGAGTGCGTGCGTGCTAAGACGATTATCAAAATTCCAACACGCGTTTCGTAACTGACGTAACTTAAGCCACGTAAACTAAAGTTGAGTTAAGTCACTGGATCATGCATATGAATGCGAACCCAACTTACGATTGTGATGATTTATATAATAGTGTCCTATCTGGCGATCGTACGCCTCTTCCCATCCAAGTGGCAGTTCGTTTCCGATGCAATCGGCAAAACTTTGTGGCTTTGTGAATCTGTAACAAAAAATATTGAGAGCGTTATATAGGCAGCCCATCTTACACCTGGAAAAAACATGTACACGCATTTCCCTTTCACTGTGCTGTGCTTGAGCTCGCTTATGAAAGCCAAGCACAAGCGCAAGTGTCGAATTTGAAACTAAAATATTTGATTGTCGCATATTTTCGTTATCGTATGTATCAATAACCAATATTGAAACAAGGCAGCAGACACAAACACGCATGGAGGTGATAATTGTGTCATCATCAAACAATTTCTACGCCGCCATAGAATGGCATGGCATCGAATTAGTAATTCTATTTGTTTAGCTTAAAATAAATAATTAGATGTAGAGTGTTAGCGCTTGCGCTCGTGCTTGTTCTTGAGTAAGTTATGCAGTAATACAATACTACAGGCACGCGCACGCGCGCGCATATTGGAATTCGCATACTTTGCGCAATTTTTACTCAGCGTGTTACGTATCCGAATCCGAATAAGTACGTACATACGATTGTGACTGCAATCGCACGCGCAGGCGCACGCGAAAAAATCCTAGACGAACCGAGCCCACTTTATTAGTAATATTCATAACGCATTATTGTATTGTATTGTGACTTAAGTATGCGGCGAGCATAAATTACATCGTTTCTTTTCGAAATCAAAGTAAAATAAATGCCAATATGTTTTCATCGAGAATTTTAAAATGTAAATCAATTGAAATATACGAGGAACGAAGTAGGGCAAATTGAATTGGCGGGCATGTATGAAGTTCCACTCTGAAAATAGCTAGAGTCGATTGCAAAACAGCCATTTCGACACAACAAAACGAACAATTTAATGCTGTACAATTGTTTTTATGGTGGCATTTACATTTGCGAACGCCGAACGCGCCACGCATGTTTAACATCATTGTTGACTACTGCAATTCAAAGGAGCAATTGTTGATACTACTTAAGCAGCATTTACGCTCGGAAGATGGCGGTATGCAGGATTCGGAAATATTTACCAGTAGTGAATGCGAAAACGAGCAAAATATTATTAAGTTCAGTTATCTGAACACGCACGAGCGAGCGAGCAAGCAGGTAAACCGTCCAAAATACATAAATCCGCAACGTGAAACTGCGAGCGCTTGCGGAATGCTTGGAATGTGTTTTATGGAACCCCGGAAGGAAGGTCGTGCGGAGGTGGGGCATGCCAGGCACGCACACATGCGCGAATAATTGGCGATGACAAAGCAGCAAGCTTGAGCAGCAGGAGCAAGCAACATATGAATATATCGCAGCAGGCAGACTGTCAGCCGCCCCCCTCTCGCGAGCTAAACCGCTGCTCAGCCAGCGCTGACCGTCACCGCATTCCAAGCTGATTTCTACCCGCGCCGTCGTCGTCTGCGCGCATTGCTTAGCATGGCATACACATCCACACACACACACACACACACACACCAACCACATGCAGGAAATGGTATGACTGTGTGTGCGCATTGGCATTCAATGCAATGCGCTGCGACGCGCATGCATTGCTCAGTCGCTGTGGCTCGTAGTAGCGTACTCACTACTAAACGACTACAACTACGGCTTCATTCCAACGTACTAACCGAGAGGAAAACATCGTAGACCGTGCGTTCCAACGCCTTCTAACTATGCTTCTTGCCTGCTTCCAACTGGCAATGCAATGCAATGCATTCGTAGCCAAATGCTTAATGTTAAGTACACTTAGCGTTAGCGTAGCCTCAGAGCCCAGCAGCTACCAAGCAGTACCTTCCCTGTATGTATCAGGCGCGAATTAAAAATCTGAGATTTTATTAGCATTGAAACTGATACCCTATAGATGCCTAGTTGTAGTTTCCTACGAAGACCAAGAATCCCAACAAGTGACTGACTGAGTGAGTGAATTTCTATAAACATTTACTTCTCTGAAACTTCTGCATTTAATTTTCTTGGGAAACTCTTTATACACAGTGCGTGTAAATTTTCCGCTCGGTAATGTCGAGCAGAGCAAAGCAGAGCAGAGCTACTGAATATGTAACCGAGACAAATGTCATTATAAATAAAATTCATAGAATTCTGTCTGTGTTAACGAAGGAGACAGTTACAGTTGTCTAGCTGCGTAATAAATCTCCGGTTGAAAATAAATCTGAGGAATTCTTTAAAAATTGATTAAATTAGTTTCACCTGTCAATACCTACTGGCCGGTAGAATATAACTAATTCATAATTACTTAAAGAGAGAGACCACATATCCACATGTTACCAATAGGAAATTTATGGAATGTCGGATAAACTAATTTCGTAGAAACCATTCGACCGAAAATTCCGTCACATTGGCAGACTGACGACGGTAAGTCAGTCAGTTTCTCGGTGGGAACTGACGAAATAAACCATCCGGAATTCTAGAGTTTAAATTATCGCTGGCGCCAAAAAATATAAACCGTAAAACTAATTTGCCGAGCCCGCTAACATGATAATATGCATGTTATTATGAGCACAGGCAGGCACATTCTTTCTTGCTCTTTACTCCATCCACTCCATAAACATCATGCGTCTTGTCTAGTCTACTCTAGTCTAGCCTAGTCTATACATAAACACATACGAATATTTAAGTTTGTGTAGTAATTTGAATTTAAATTTAAATTATTGATCAACTCCACTCTTCAACTTATTGAAATTGGAATTAATGCTGAATTAGCATCAGGTTTAGACCTGGTGCGACTTAAGTCTTGACTTAGGCACTGACTGGCTTAAAGTTTAAAGTACACGAATCAAATGTGCAAGAATTTGGTATTTCGTTAGATTTGTCACTTGTTGGCATGCTATAAATATGCCCACATTTGGTTATGTAATACTGTTAACGCGCATTTTCCAATAGCTTTCAGCAAGAACTTAAGTTAAGTCAAGTTAGGTAAAATTCGTGACGCCATAAATTAACTCAATTAAATCCAAGTAGATCACAGTTCATCCTCCAGCACCAACAATATATCAACGTGTCAACCTCCTAGCCGCATTTTTCCGTCTTGCAGCAAGCAGTAAAAGCAAGAGAAACACCAGCGCACACTATAAATCAATGAGTGAATGTATTTTGATCTGCAGGGTGAACGGTGACGATTCATTCAAAGTGTATTACCAGATGGCTCAGTCACTTGCTGCTCTGTATATTTTTGAAATTTCAGCACGCCTTGAAAGAAAATGATGAGAAAATCTAACTGTTGCCTGTGGCTGTAGATGTGGCGTTGCGTTGCGTTGGCTGCAGCGCTTTAATGACGCCCTCAAACTTCAAACCCGGTCGAAAGGAAGGAAAGGAATGCGTTTCAACTAAACTCTCAGCTCATCATCAATGTACGCACATTCTTCTTCTTCGAATAGAATTTCTGACATTGCCAGCTCTAGCCAAAGCCAAGCCAAGCCAAGCCAAAACACGAAATACAAATTTCAAATTTCAAGAAAATATACCCAAACCACTGCACGATATGATGCTGTCCTGCCCAACTTTTTTTTGTAAAAGTTGTTTGTTTTATTATTTGGATAAGTAATACTTACTACAGCAAACTTGAAATAGATTTATTTATGAATCTGATAAACTTTCTTTTTGACTCAAAACGCGACTTATCAGTCGCATTACGTATGTATGGAAGCGAAGTCACAACACACATTATAATGACGCTGGCAGACGATTAATTAATGTTTAATCACACTGAGGAATTTCGTGTTGTTGGTTGGCTTGCGTCTTTGGTTGGTATCATTGACGTCAAGTCAATTTTGCAAAGAATATAGTTTATTATTCCCATCTATAATCGTCTAGATTTAGACTTTGTTTACCAACTCGAATTCATTCTCATTCATATTTTGAGTTGTATTGTTTTTGTGTATGTAGAAATATCTATTCAATTATTGCCCCAGCCTGACATTTAAACGAATATTAAATAACATTGACGCATACACGCTACACGAAATTCATAACAAGCTGAGCGTGTATGTGTGTCTGTTTGTTGATTGGATACATTCCATGAATTCATTAAATTGTGTTGAACTGAGCAAGCGCGAGCTGGAAAAGACAGTTCTTGTGCAATTTATAGGTACATAAGCGCAAGCACAACTTGCTCGCTACAAATTACACACGAAGTGTCGATGCCGCGCGACATTTGAAAGTAATCGCCTACATTCGTTGGGACGTTAATTAGTAATTACGGTATTTGTGCTTTTCTAATAATGAAAAGCCTCGTAAAATATATGTATTAATATTCGCAGATCGGCGTGCGTAATAAGTTACATCGCTTGAAAAGATTGTACGCTTCATTGACTTACCACTCGGCTACTTACTCAGTAAGTGGCTGATGACGTTGAGATTGCATACATATTTATGAATTTCATTCACATCGCTGCTACTTGGTGTGCATCTCATTTGATTGCATATTACATTATATTATATTATATTGGATGCAAATTGCAAAAGAGTTGATTAAGCTTCCGGTGCCCGTTTGGACTCGACTTAAGCCTAATTGTAAGTAAAGCCAGGTACATACACATAGGTATATAACAATATTAATGAGCGTAATAAGTACTGGAGTGCAATTAGCAATGCCGACAGGAGACAACCGGTTGCTCCGTGGTGAATGAATGAATGAATGAATCCACTTCTTCGCCTTCGTCTTCAGCTTCATCTTCATCTTCATCTTCAGTGTCTTCTCCACACGCCACATCTTCCTCCGCGTATGTAAATATTATTTTATTTATCAACTTGTATTTCTAAATATAGGAAGATTTATGGCGCAAATTCGTCAGCAGAAATAATGACACTTTCAGCCCAATCAATCGTTGACCTGTATCAAAAAAGGTCATTTTTGTTTACACATCCGTTATCAGGACGCAATAAAAATGCCATTATTTATCGTAAATCACGCCACTTTCCAAAAATACAGCGGTCCTCTCCTTCTCTCTATGATATTATCACAATTTTAAAATGGTATTTTTTAAAAGCTTAGAAAAGTAAGCTTTTCTTCAGAAAGTTAATGTTTGAACATTAACTTTGGACATACATGCTGATTTTTCAGCATGAAATTTGCATGTGTTGCTGATATTTATGTCCATTTTACGAGGGTATTGTTTCTCCTTTAAGGTCATAAAAAGCATACTTACTGTCTTCTCGGAACTACAGCTACTGTTATTGTTTTTTGTTGCTGTGATGTGGTCTCTTGTGCAGCAGAGTATTCTTCTTTTTTTTAAACGTGAACATGCATGTTTCCAGTGACCTTGACCGAGGTCATCTGTCATTTAACACCGCACAATTGCCAGCGATTAACTGCAACTCTCAACCGCACACTTCATGCGATGGATGGACGG
>NBZA01002499.1:0-15834 GCA_003054995.1 Aleochara bilineata
CTAGCTTACACTGACGCACACTGCGCAGCAACACACTAATAGACATTCATTCCGAATGAGGGCAATTTAATATTTTCATCCAGCCATCGCTCCATCGATGGATGGATATTTTTATAGTATCATTCACGAGCATGCAAATCGAGGGTGCAATATTCGACATCGTGAAATCCACGCTTGATTGCCAGGCATTCCATAAACATTGCCAGGATGATCGACTCTTTACTTCATTTTATTTTCTCGAATCTTTTAAGAAATGAAACGTCTTACAAACGTCCATCTCACTATCTTGATCCTCATGTTAATAGAACAACAGAGTGGAAAGTTTTTCCCAAAGACAGATTTATCTGATTAGAGATGGCAAACATGTTTTTTCTAGAAGGTTGGGGTTGAAATGAATGGAATGAAATAAAAGTGCAAGATTTATAGAGAACGAGAACTTGAAGTCCTTGGAAGTTGTTTGTGTTTTCAGCTCCGGCTTCAGACTTTATCGTTTTCTGAATAATATACGTAGGTTAGTTATATGGGCAATTAGCCTAAGGGTAACATCAACCCTTCTCTGATATTACATTCACTCACGCCATTTAGCATCATATTTGATTTCATCATTTGTTTTCTTTTCCATTCTTGAAGCGCCAGCGTTTGTTGCGTCATTGTCATTGCTGTGCCTTGGAGGATTGAAAAGGACAACAAACAGTTTTGTGTACTTTGTACATAGGTACACCTTTTCTGGGGAAAACAAGAAAGCATAAAAAACAAAGTTAAAAGGAAACTGAAACAGTCATAAAGCAACATTAATAAAAAGAAAATATGCACCTCTAATGGCTTACTCTGAACACTCCCAGTCTCTCCTAGACTCCAAGTCGCGATTTATAAACGGATACAAACCCGTAACAGCATCGTAAATTGATTAAAAAGTTGAGCCTGTTTTAAAACATTCAGGATTATCCCGTAGGACGTTCCTCATTGTGTAACGACATGAACATTTCAAGTCCTTGATAAATATTTGAATACGTTGAACTTTTGGCAACATTCACTCATTTATTCAAACATTAATCTTATTTTGTTTTCTATCCTCATTCTTGACTTGAGAAGAGTACAACAAGTCGCACTTGTATTCCAACCCATATATAAATAAGTCTATAATACACCATACCATATAATACCCTTGTTGTTAAGAAACAAGGGAAACCACTTAGGTTTTACTTAGACATCTCTTTTATCTTCACTAGATTAGCTTTGCTTAGTTAAAAACTCCGTCAGTTCCTTTTCTGCTGCTTTCCTCTGTCTTCCTAGAGTCTTGAGTCTCGAGGTTTCTTTTCCTTTTTGTGTATCACACTCTATTGTACTGACAACGGAAATACTGACGCACGATTTCTCAGCTCTCGCGCACGCACGAAGAGATAAAGAGATGGGCGACGTACATACATATATACTATACGTACATGCACTTCTTATTCATGACTTTTTGTTATATGAGGGTTGCACTTCAGTCAAAAGTGAAAAAAACTAATAAACCCTTACGACGTCGCCGCAAAGCTGCAGGAATAACAAGAAAATAATGGAGTTGATATTAGCCCTGAATACGCGCGAACACTTAATATTCATGTGCTTAATCTCGGCGCTTTAGGTATTTTAATAGTTATTTGCATTGTTGCAGGCGAGGCCTTGGCGTTTTGTTGTGGAGTGTCTGAGGGAACCAAATAAGAGCAAGAGAATAGCACAGCGGCCTTCGTTGAATGGATTGGTGCCAAGCTGCGACGCCGACTGCCTAATTACAGGAGCACTGTGAGTAACTTTTCTTCGGCTTTTATTCACGAAATTAATTATTTGCTGCAAGCAACCAAGCAATCATTTTTCATCTTTTTTGGTATGCATTTTTTACCTTTTTGGATAGATATTTCTGTGGACAGTTAGGATAACGAAGCAGGTTTAATTCAATAAACTCCCTGGACATGGGGCTTTTTTCTATTCATGTATACGACCGAGTATGACATAAAACGGAAGAAGTAACTGGTCTGCTTTGGGTGGATATATAGAAAAAGGCAAAATAATGGACAACAAGCATAC
This sequence comes from Aleochara bilineata, assembly GCA_003054995.1. Lineage (NCBI taxonomy): Eukaryota > Metazoa > Arthropoda > Insecta > Coleoptera > Staphylinidae > Aleochara > Aleochara bilineata. The sequence goes on from NBZA01002499.1 coordinate 2,068, forward strand.
TTTTCGGGGGACAACGCGAATACGTACGCTCGTATAGTCGCCACAAGCAACAAAAGTTAGTAGTGTCGGTAATAAAATTCGTTTTGTTGTCCATATTACTCCTACAAGCCGCAGGCAGGGACAAAAGTGTTCAGATATAGGAGACCCGAAAAAAATCCCGAGTGTGTTACCAGTAAATCTTTATTTTCAATGGAAAAACACCCCGAGGGTGGCCCATTGCAGTTACACTTAACGGCGCTGGTTCATTTGCAAACCATTAGTATTGTAGTTTGTGTTCATAGATGGTGTGCCAAATTTAACCCTTCTTTGATGAATTTCATTCGAATATACATTCGTTTGTCACGACTGGAAGATAAATTATGATGAATGCTTGTCTATTGTGGGCAGCTTTGGGCTAAATCCTTTCAATCCCTCAGCGTTTGTGCAAATAGACAGCGAATGAAATATGAATGTGCAAATATCATTCGCACACTCTCGCCATTTAATAGCATTTGGATTAGGGAAGAGAATGTGCCGAAATTAATTTACCCGCAATGTTGGGAGGAATTTGATATGCGTTGGCATTCGGGCAGCTTATCAATAGCCCAAATGGTAATTGTTAAACAAGCGCACTAACGCTGCTATGTGTTAGCGTTAGTGCTGGCGGCGCTTCTGCTTCTGCTTTTGGTTGTTCTGGCACGCAGCGGGGCGGAAAAGTAACGTTATTATCGGCGAGCACGAGCGGCAGACTGAAATTTTAATTGCGAATTCGAGGGCTGCCATGGCATGGCATCAGCACTTTTAGTCGCTCGGAATTGACAAAGTTACATGTACGCAGCCAGTTGAGTTACAAACTCATCTATCTATCTGACGGCCCAGCCAAAATTTAATGAATTATTGAGGAAAGCTTTCAACTTGTCAGTGCAACACTCTTGTTCATTCATATTTACTTGCTGAAGTATTAGCAATACTAGTAGTTCGCCGTAAACTTCGTGGCGATAAATCATGAGGACCTAGTTATTGTTCAATTTATTTTGTCATCGCGGAGGTTATTATAAAAGCTTTGTAAGAATACATGGTGTGACCATGCTCTGCAAGGATACACATGAAAAGGGGCACCCATAGGGTACACCCTGTAGACGAAAGCTATTATGAAATGTGGAAGCGATCGAGACTCGCGTCTGTCGTCGTTTGCGCCGAAAACTGGAATGAACAGCAGCAGCCGCTCTCGTTGCGAATTCCACACACGTCGGCCACCTTTCGCCCCCTTTACGTTCGATGTCCACGACCCTGTCGTATCTTCTCCGCGCCCAGCCGGCGGATTAGAGCTGGAAACGTCTTCAAAAGAAGTTGGCGCCGCCGCCACCTTCCTCCTGGCGCAACCTCTAACATTTTGATATTATACACGTCACCTCATCTACTTTATGTCGCCATCCAGAAAGTTTCCAACTCGTCTTGGCCGCGCAGTCATATCCGATGCTTTCAGCGTCATTCTTGCACCTTTTGCTGCTCCTGCCTCCACGAATCGATCTGCAATTTAATTGCAAATTATTTGATTGCTTCATGCCTTGGCGATGTGCACCCGGATTATGCAATTGATTTCCATGAGGGTAGATCATTCAATTCATCTGCCACGGTTATGCATTCATCACTCAAAGCAAGCACGCTCCTAAGACGTCTGAAGTTCAGTTCAGTTCGGTTCGACTTTGCTGTTCGTTTCGTTTCGTTCCTTGGAGTGAAATTGCTTTTGCCTTCGTTTCAATAGGAATTCATAATAAAAATGGCATGTGCATCCTTTGAAGGCACATATTCATTCATCTCTCAAAAGTATATGCTTGTGCTTGCGGCAACAGAGGGAGTGAATCTTCTTCTTCTCTATTATTTGACAATTTCAGTTAAATTCACGTCGTTTGTAGAAATGTTTTCCTTTGTGCCGTACACAAATTGCACATTTTAAGTGGTTAAAACTAAATTACGGCATACCGAGCGTTCCGCAAAGTTTTATGTGTTTATTATACAGCTTCGGGGGCGCTTAAGTTGTACGCTCTGTATAGCCGACAAGTTTTTTACCCACCGTTGGTGGTTCTTTAAGCTTCTCTTTACGGCGATGCGAACGTGTATGAAGTGCATGTACCTGGCGTTTGCGCTAATTGGGTTGAAACTTTTTAATTCCCTTCTAACTTAGCTGGAGAACACGCATACGTCGCGCTCCTGGAAGGTAAAAGTAACCGGAAGAGGGCTCAAGTATGTTGCAGCTTTTCTGCATCAAAGCAGAAAAGCACGAAAGGCGCTGGGTTGATGGTGTTAAAGAGCGCGCTCCTCGTAAATTACACATGACGACTTTATAAACTTCAGACGCCCCCGAAACGTGAACGTCAACTTTAACTTCATCGTCAAGCACGTGGGCAGCCCCGCGTCTTTTTGCCCTTCTCACCTTACCTGTCTTTAGTTCTAACCAGAAATTGGTATTTATGTGCAGCCGGATAATTTTCATTGGCCTCCCAACCAACTAACTAACTAACTAACTAATCGAGGAATGTTCATTCACTCGCTTGCCTTTTCCCTCTTTATTCATGGAATTCTAATTGTTATTTTGCTTTTTTACTTTGTGTGTTTCTTTTATAATGTGGCGCAAAAACAATTACGATTACGATTTGAATGGAATGCCAATTAAAGGGCAAATGTAATGGCGACACACTGAAGTGACGACTAATGATCCATAAAAGCATTTCATTTCATTTCCCGCCCGCTTTTAGGAATTTATTGATGTCAGACCTAATTTCAGAGTGGAAATTAGTTTAGGAAGAAGTTGAGTGTCAAAGCTCTTTGGGGTTTCGGTTTCTTAGAATGTTTAGACACCCAGTAAAAAATATAACTAATGGCGTCGCTTTATGAAAGGCTGTGCAGTTATTAGTCGTCGAGTTATCGTGATGTGATGATTGCGTGCCGATCGAAGTCAGACTTGTTGGCGCCTTACCTGAGTCCTGGCCGGGCGGCCATGCCGGAATTGATCCATGGTGGTGCCAGTGAGTCCTCGCTTCGCTGGCGGCAGCGGCGACAGGTAATAGACGCTCGTGATAACGACTGGCGCCGCTCGTATAAATTATAAAACCGCACAACTCCAAGAACTACGACGTTCACCCTTTAGCAGAATAGACCATGCATGCCTAGAACCAACCTGCTTCGTTTATATTTTGTTCACTTACCTTATTCGCATAGTTTTTTATTTATTTTGAGGAAACTTCAATTTTACTGAAAGGTTTTCACCGTCATCAACGCTTATATTTCATTTCCGCGAAAAGTCACATGAGTGGATGGTAAATATTAATTTAAATGATGACTAATGAAGGCCTATGTTGGAAAATTGATTATACTTTGTATGACTTTTTCTTAATCTTTTCACTGGTCGTCAGTATGTAGGTATACATACTTATTTTTGTCTCTTTTGGTTACTTCATAGCAAAATGTTAATGATTTCCTGCCAATCGCTCCCAGGGGTAGGCATTTTGCGTGGGTGGGTTATGCATACACCTGAATTTACATGCTATTTGCATATTTTTCAATACAAACCTTTGGCACCGTTTAGGTTACGCCGTTTTAGTGTTTTACAAGCCTCAAGCATTTTTATGAATAAGCCACGAATATTACAACAACGTAGCTATATTCGTAGGCATACCGGAGTCACTCATGCAAATGATTTGTATTAATTCATTAATTTGTAAGCAGTTTTCAACCAATTAATCACGAGTTGTTAAGATTATGCAAATGTTTGTATGGTCTACTCTCGAGAATTATGTAAATGCTCGACAAATTTACATAAATTCAATGTGCCTTTGGGGATGGAAAACAAGTTACACTTTTCTCAAAGAAATTGTTCATATTTTAAGGGAACACGTTTAAAGGACAAGTTTTTTTGATATTACATATTAGTACGGCCGGTCTAATTGAATTCTAAAAGACGTAAATATTATATATTCAAGGTACATACATACATATGTATGTTTGTTCGCTTATTGACTAAGTCTATTTTTGCCAGCCTGGATAAACGTTAGGTTAGAATATGTCTTCAGGGAAAATAGTTCGTTTGCGTGCTTATCTGGAATTCGCTGAACAATGCGAAATTGGTGGAAATACAATGCCATTTATTGGTAACACGCCGTAAAAAGCATCTACGTCAATGTAGCAAAGCAACATACCATAGCATACTCCATAAATAACATACGAGGAAAATAATAATTCCCTTTCGTGTGATATTCACTGAAACGCATTTTATTTTATATTTTGTCTGACGTAAAACATTTTTATATTTTTCTAGACCATTACTCATTAATAATACGAGTACAGGAGTAACAAACGTCATGAATACAGTAAATTCCTTCTTCTTACATAACCAACCGACATTTTTCCACGTATGTTTAATTTTTTTACTAAGATAAGATAAGTGTATATACCTAAGTAACACATATCACTTTATAAATTAATTAAAATATGAAATTGCAACAGGAAACGAACTCACACTTTGTGGAGTTTAAGATAACATAAGGAAATTCATCAAGTACTATGAAACACACAAAAAATGTCGATTAAGATCACGACGCGACGCAGAAAAACAAACAGGACTTCTTTGTTCGCGTTCCATGTCGTGAATTCACTTTCAGTACGCTTTTCGCCCGATGATTGATTACGGCGATTTGTTGTAAAAATAGGAAATCTATGCTAAAACAACGTAGATTCTTAGTGGGAGTTGGGTTAATGGAGCGCGAATTTTCGCTTTGTTGTTGCAGATTGGAAGTAATGCTCGTTCTGTTCGGGGATGTTGTGTGGCGAGTTCCACAGAGCGCCCCTTGGTCTGCACTTGAGCTGCTTGTCGGACACCCGTAGCCCCTACTCGTCGCTACTCGCACTCGTCCAGGGCATGGCAGCCATCACTGCACACGCTGCTCAAGAAGATGAGGACATCTTTCTCGGTGAGTTTCTCGTTTAGTTTGTTCGTTTATTTGAAATTGTCTAATAAATGTGTCAAAAGTAGCAGTTGAGTAGCAGCTGTTACTTGCTTTTGCCCTCAACCCCTAACTTTGGGAGTTGAAAAGTACAATGGTCAAGTATACATACAACAATTGCCGCTGCCATCAGGAATTGCCATTGCCATTGCCGGCGGCAGGCAACCGCAAAATGTAATATTATCTCGCAGACAGGGGCGGCGAAGTCATATCGCAGCCGCGCCTAAGTCCTCTTGCGTACGATAACGATTATGGCGGGCGATTATCCTCGACGACGTGTGTGCGTCTACACGCAATAGCATAGCCTGAAAAGTATTGTAATTGAACGCAGTTTATCCGATTGTATTCTGGCCTGGATGGAGCGAAACGAAACGAAACTAGGACGTGATACCTTTCACCAACCACCCTCCAGGCCTTCCTTTCATCTAATCTAATTACCACACTGCGGTAACAGAAAAAGTGACATCTCTATTTAGCTGCCAATTATTTTTATTTTTTTATTTAAATAAGTGAATTTTGTTGCAGGATAGCAAAATCGCAGGATAATTTAATATAATCGGCGTTGTTTTTATGCTGGTGAAACAAATTGTTGCGTCAGTTCAATTGGAAAAATATTCGAAATGCTATTTGTTATTTACATACATACATGCAGTGGGCTTGAATTGAATGAATGCCCAGTTGTGCGCGGAATTTCTAGCGGGCGGCAGCATTTTTTACATTTGCAAAGTGCAGGCAAACAACGTTTGTTCGCGCACGTAGCCTCGAAACAATATTTTATGTAAAAGCGTAACAAATGTACGAATACGAAGTGAACTGAAGTTGACTCGTGCCTACCATTTACCATTTCGTTAGCTTCGCTTCCATCGGACGAATTCATGTGAATGGTCGACAAGCAACTTAACAGTGACTAAACTTCGCATGTCTTCTTGCAGGAATAAGATTTTATGAGGGAAGTTTGCGGAGAAAAGATTTTGCAATTGCGAAACATTTATTAGAAAAATAAATGCATTTCTATAAACTGGAAACAAACAAATGTGGAAAATGTTTTATCTTGCAATTACGCCGGCAAACACGTTCCGCAAACACTACAACTTTGCTTTGGCATTACCTACCTAGGCTCCTGCCGCTGTTACCGCCTCACACCTTCTTGCATCTTGCTCGACGTGCATCCGCATCCACATCAACATCACCACCACCACCCTGGTGCTCAGGCAACGTACATGATTTCATTTTCGCCAAAGACGTGCTAATAATTTATCGTGGATTTCCTGCGCTTGCGCATGCTAGCTGTGGAAATGCGTGTGGTGTATTATATTAACAACGCCGATGCACACTCTGCAAGGTGCATTTGTATGTATGAAACAACAGTGCTCAACTCGCCCCCGACCGAATGAACAACTGCTTATGAAAACAAATTTAACCTGAACCTGATATTGACAGACTCATATACCTATGTACCTATATGTGTAGCTGTTGTTGGTGCACATCTTCCTTCTCTACTCGTTCATGTCAACTCAACTTCTTGCAGTTGTCTCATCTGCACGAAACTTATCCTCTCAAGAAGCTCGTATTCCCGAGTTTAACTTCGATAATACGGAGCGTGTGTGTATGAATGAATGCCATCTAGAGCTAGACTCGACACGAGCAAAATCCAATTATAACAGTGCTACTTTCTTTGTTCTCCTGCGTTCGGGACTTGTTAAAATGTTCTCCGAAGAGAACATGTGTACTGCATGAATGCGTGTGTATTGTTGAACTTGTTCAAATGAAGAGATGAAGGCGAAGGGAATACTTTGTTGCAAATGGCTTTTCTTAACTTCATGACCATTCAATTGAAATTATTTTCATTAGTTTGCCAATTATTATCAATTTTCTCAAGTTTGCTGATGTCTTTATAAACACTAATAGACTAAGGTGCTTGCAAATGCAGCGTGAGCTGGAAAATGAAATGCTAATGCAAATCTAGTTTAATTATTTATTACGCGAACCAGCGAAGGATGAAGGATATTAAATGAAATTAAGTGAGTTTTATCTCCCTTGATTGACGTTCATGCAATGCTAGGCAATGTATGGAAGGTGAAGAAGCGAACGCGCAAATGACTCGCGATTATTAATTATCACCCGCGTCCAACTTTCCTAACTAACCAACTTCTTGTGCTCCTTTTCGCGCATCCAATCGCTTGGAAATCCAACCTTCACGTGCATATGCTCGAAACGCATATGTACATCTATAACATGCATGCAAATGTGCTAATGAATGCGTTTCTCTCTTTTTGCATAAATCAACAACAACGCCGTACATCAATTAGCTTTTTAACTGCATTCCTGCGAAAGTTACATGCAAATCTTATTTACCATTGGTCAACATTAAGAAACGCGAAAAACACACAGAATATGAACACATCAATAGTTATTGGGAACAAACACAAGACATACCTAGGAATTTTTTAATTTTAAGTTTGTTTTTAAGCAATGAAATGCAAGACGCAACTTCCTGTCACAGGATTTGTTAGGAATTGTTAAAAACCACATTAAATGTTATTCGTTGAGTTGAACAATAACAAAAGAATATGAAGTGCGTCAGTGGTTTAATTGCATTTCTTTCTTATTTCTAAAATTCTTCGTTACATTACCTATGTACGTATTATCTAATTTCTGTAAATTATTTCCAAGCAGGTGAATTTAAGTTTAGTTTCGTTTGTTTCTATGATAAATGAATGACGTTAATTTAATTTTTATTTATGATTTTTTAATTTACAATTCTAATAAGCAAGCTAAACCACTCGAATGGATGGTGTTGTTAGTGAAATTAATTATGTACTTGCGATTTATTCTATTCAATTAAATCAGAAGAGCATAAAGCAGTAAAATGCTAAACAATTATTTAATGCGTTCAAAGAGTTAATATATTTATATATTTTTGTTTATAACTTATCTGTTTTATGCATAATCTAAATTTTATTATTTTTAGACCAAAAATTGCCTAATTTGATGGATTTTGAGTCTAACATTGGATTAAGCTTCTGGAGAGTATCCATAGAGACGAAGGAAAATAACGGAGAAGCATGTTTACAATCGGCATCCATATACCTATAAGAAAATAAGCGCCCCGTGCAGACGCAGAGCCGGCGAGACGATAGACGCTCGATGGTCGACCGCGACTCCGACTGGAACGCGCTTAGTCATACTTCAGTCGCGGTGCGCTCTGGCTGCGGTTTCGATCCGGTGTCGCGCCTGCCTGCTTGCCTGCTGCCGTTTCTGTTGTTATTCAGTTGATCGCGTTCGGTCGTCTGGTCTGGCCTGCTGCAGGTCGAGGCTCTGAAGCGCGTTGTGAAGTGACCACTGATAGAGAAAGAAACCCATCAGTACTTATTTGGCCCGCACTTATCGATAAGTCGTCTTATCTTTCTTGAGTTCGTGGTGATGCTGTGAAGAGAGACGTAGGTTTTCCTGACAAATGTTCTCGATCTGACGCTGTGTGTACTTATTCATTGGATTTATCAAGTTCGTAATGATGGTGTATCATCGGGCAGCGAACAATAACAGTAGGTCTTAACCTTTCTGAACTATAGACATAAGTGAACGAAGCAGAAGTCTTCTGATTGCATTACTCACTCAAAGTTTCTTCTTGTCTGTATTTATTCATGAATCAGCAGCTTGCAGCTTTTTCTGCGAGTCGTGATGCTAACTGCCTGCAATTTAATCAAATTGCATCCTAATGGCGTGTAATAACAGCGAAACAAGCCTGTTTGCAGTGCTTTTTGCCAGGACGCGCCGCAAGGACGCGATGCAGAAATCAATTAGTTGCCATTCCGCAGTACAATGTGCGCGCTGATGAGCGCATCAACTGACATATAAGTTTAGGTTTCCGCTTTGGAAAGGTCATTAAAACACATCGCATCGCGGCGCCTCATCGACGCCGAGAGAGTGTCTTTCTCTCTCCTTTGCGCCCAGCAATTAGATGACAATGCAAGCAAAAGCCACTCATAACAATGCGAAGTGACGAGACATGATAGGAAGGAGTCAGCGACGCAGGAGTCGCGGCGCCCGATACAATAGACATTTAAAGGTCATTCAGCATTTCGTCTCGCCATAAATTTCGTTCTAAATTTAATAACGTACAGAAGTTTACGATTGCGTTAGTTATTCGAGGATCGTTACATTCTATGCGTCATCTTGCCCTGACTGAAGAAGCAACCAAGCAGCGAACATTTCCATTACATTTCACTGTGTTTGTTATTGTATTAAGTAATTGTTATTACGTTACTGAGAAATTTAATTTAGCCAATTCTCTATATACATAGTCTTGTTATTCTTTGTCCGTGACATTTGCAAGCTTATGCCTCATTGTCATCATCTTAATCTTGACTGCACGCACGTACCAGAAGTTTTGAAATTCAATGAATTTCTATTGCATTTATCAAAAGTAAAGTAAGATTATGCCGCGCTTCGCACAGCTGTCTCTAAGTAGTTGTTGGAATGCAGATGATGTCACTTCTGTGCGTACACCTGCCAGCCACTCGAACACCTGACATTATTACAGGATTATTGATAATTTAATTAAAATTGATTTCAATCGTTGAAAAGTTTAACAAGCAATCAAATACCTACAATAAATTTAATTCTCGTTCAGCCTGGCCATGCATAACTAATTTATTGAGATTATTATTGCCTCTATGAATGTGCATATGAATAGTGAATTTAACACATTTAAGTAATAAAATTCAAATAACGACTGGTATAATATTAAATGGGCGAATGTATCACAGCAGCTAATATCCGGCAATTATAAATAGTGTGCTGCTATAGCTACATATCTGTAAATATTATATATGGAGGGCGTATTTTTCTGCGGAAATAATATTGTCATCCATTCGCGTATTGCATGTCCATCCGGTTGTTGTTGACTTTTTTGTTAGTTCTGTCGTAAAAAGCAAACAACATCAACGGAATTTATTATTTATATGTGGGAGACAGTCAACCGCAGGTCCATTCAGCTGAATTTACTGTTAATTCAGACAACATTGATATCCGACAATAAGCGCATGTGAATTTCACCAGAGCCAACATAGATATGTATGTAATAATAGCGTTTCATTTAACATTTGTGCACGCTGTGTGAATATGGCATTTCCCTCACATGCTATGCTAAGAGTACATATTATATATTATACGAGAGAATATGAGAATTACGCGAAATTATGAATGCAAGCAATACTGATGTCGCTTCCCGTTTCGTAACGTTACCGTTCGAAAAACTATTGAATATTAGTATACACTGTGCAGTTACTTCTATTGATTACCGCCGAGTGCATGTCGTGTGAGCTCTGCGCCAAGACAAACAGAACTCACTGTTATGTAAAGTATTATAAATATCTGGGGAAAATTATACTTCTCACGGTAGAGCTGCAGAACTGACAAAACTTTATGCAATATGTTTCCACAAAGCATGTGTGTATTCTAATGAATTGCGTTACGTTAATAAGAAGTATTCTGCCGTCTTTCGACTGAATTTCTGAATTTTATTTTGTTTCTGCGAAAGTTCTTCTTGATTTGAGTTTAATGAGAAAACAACGCACTATAACTTTGATATGTAGGTACATACATACATACATATACTCGACTGGAAGCAAACAAATGTCAAGCGTGTAGTCATAAAGTGTGAGAAATTACACACTTTCATTGAATTTGCAAGTTAATTCGGTTATCCATGCAAATCCAAGACACGACTTTCCATTGAAATTTCACCGCGCTTCATTGTTCTCCCGTATCGTTCGTACGGGATCATATCGTTCGCTGTGCAATATTAATGCCTGCACTGCTGCACAACGCAGTAATTGTGAAGGTAAGCGAGAGGCAATTTGTAATTGCGCATCGAATCAAACGGTCATCATTTACACATTTTATTGTTCACGATTCGATTGCCGCATTGGACGTACGCATCGATAGATTCAATTCACTGTCGAGCCAGCGATGTGAGTTAAGTGAGGTAAATATTTGAATGAGAAATGAAGCGTGATGTAGTAAAATAGAAATTGGACGAGTTCAAATGGAAAAACAATATTGATTAAATTATTAACTCGGAGCACAAGCGTACTTCTTTCGCGCGCGTCTTTCGTCGGTTTCTTCTGAGAATGTCAGGCAGCCAAGGCGCAGAGAACATGTTGCCCGTTACGTTAAATAAATAACGCCAAGTCGGACCCGTTACCAATACATATTGTGTGGTTTATTCATACATTTCCTTCATTTACTCGCTTGCTTCACTTGGGTTTACGCTAGTTTAGTTTAGGACCTGTATTTCAGGAATTGTTAATGATTACCTACTTGCCTTCTTGGTACGTATCCAACCATCCTACGTAGTTTCCTTCTTCACGTTAATCATTCTCATTGATCCTACAAAGTCTTCTTCAATATTTTTCTTAGGCACGTCACTTTTTTACAATTATTATCAGTATTAAGATAAATTCAAAGAATAATGATGAGAAATTGCCTACTTTTCTTTGTTTTTTTTTTGTTCAAACCACATAAAACTCAATTAGCATAAACTTTTGAACATCTGTTTATTTTGCAAGCTTGCAGACGTGTGAAAAGATTCTTATACCCATTAAGTATTCATGCAGCGCGAGATAATTAAACAAAGGATGATGTATGGTGTACTCTTCTTGAATCTTCTTAAATCTTAAAGTTTACGTTCTGTGCTTTGAGTTAAGAATTGAATACAAGACATGTCTGCAGTCATTTGTTTTCAGACGTATGCGGAATAATTGATAAAACCACCGGCAGCAGATATTAAGCGAGCGAGTAATGCTGATGGCTGAGTAATTATAATGCCGGAAGCTTAAGAGCGTTCGTCTTCGTTCGCTTTGTGTAATCACGTGTGAAAAAGTACCGACTCTCGTCTCGAGCGCAAACAGACAGATATAATTATTATTTAAATTGAGGAAATTGAGCGTTTAAATACTCGTTGCATGCGTAAGTAGAACATTTTCCATTTGAATAATTATAGAGGATATTTTGCAATAATCGAACTAACTTGTAGACTTGCTGATTTGTTTTCAATCGCATCAATAGATCCGCAATATTTCCGGGAATTGAATTCGGCTCCGGTTGCAGTACAAAGTTATAATTGAATCAGCAATCGGATTACGATCGGGGAGACATTGAGCCGACACACCACACCACAACCAGCACACTGAAAATCAGACCCAGAAACCATTCAAACCCCAATTTCGGATTAGACTTTTATTATTGCCCGATTCTTGCGATGCGATTGGTAGTGGAACTCATTGATGCCAGCAGGAGCCGAGATAAAGTTGCTGCTAATTTAATTAATTCTCATTTGGGTTTTGCGCCGTCCACGAAGCGTCCTAATGAAATAATTGTGACAGTAACTGCGTGAACATGACCACGAAGCCATCGGTCGTATGCTGAACACGGCACACAGTAGAGAGCAAATGTTTTTTCATATGTCACGTGGTGGAGGCGCCGGCCACATGCGGAAAAATTTATATTCCGGTCGAGTGTTGATTGCACGTTCCTGTGTCCGAAGCGATGGGTGGGTACACGCGTACTTAGCAACTACGCCGCGTATAAACCCAATTGCCTATTTTACTCGTCTCTAATGCGCGTCGTGAAAATCCTGTGTAATCCTTAAATTAAAGCAATAAAACTAATTTTATGTGTCGGGTGGAGGTTTCCCGAGCGCTCCGCGTTCGTCTTTCTCTCGCCTCTGCCGCATTGCATCTTAAGGGGCACGGGCACCGCCTTTATTACTTTATAAATCTGCTCCCGGTGTACAGCACACGAAATTGCCACTTATTCTCAGCCGACTTGCGCTTGCACATTCGGCAAACTGAAGCAAGCTGGACCAAGAAAGGTCTTTGGAAAGTAAGCACTTTAAGAGCCGTTCTTTGATTTCGACTCACTAGTGCTAGTGCTGTCTAATTGCGAACGAACGTGTAATTCACATGGCGACATGAATCTTCATTTGTTTTTCCCACCCACGCTCATAAACACCATGCAGGTCGTCGATGACATCATTCTGTTTTTCTTCGGGTTTATGTCTCCCTATAGTTACACAAGACATGGCATGGGGATTTGTAATCATAAAACCGTCCGATGATTCATGAATTTGAACTACTTGTAATGCAATGAAGTCATCCGTAGCAGAAATATTCTCTGAACACATACAGTTAACTATCGGATTGATATTTCAAGGTTTATTATTCTAGATGGTTTGTTGGTTACGCATAATAAATTTTGTACACAGGCAGAGAAGTGTATCAACACTTTCATTACTTTTACTCAAGCGCTCATTGTCAGTGTAACAGTGCTAACTTACTGCTATAATTGTTTTAAGCCTCGTTGGTTGCTCCAAAGCGCGGTGTCAATGTGGTATGAATATTTTATTTTGAGCACTTTCTAATTGCTGCGAAATTCACGCGAAATTCGTGAGAACTCTCACAATCAGTACGATATAAACTACATATGGCAAAGCTAGGCAGGCTTCTTAAATTAACAGCTGGTATATTATCCTAGAGCTAGAGCGTTAAGTCGTGAATAATTCATTCAGACACAATTAATAAATTCCCATCTTATTTCTAACTAACTCTTTCTTTCCTTGTTTTAGAAAACGGGCTCTTGAGTTACGAAAATCCCAATTATCACCTCGACCCGGCGCGTCTTGACGACGCACTCAACTCGAATACGGATGAGATCTACGAGGATCTCTACCAGGAGTTGGATGACATCTGCAACATGGGGCACAAGGCACCGCTTTCCAGCGCCT
>NBZA01002499.1:15915-58346 GCA_003054995.1 Aleochara bilineata
GCCCGATCGTGTATGCTAATGGCTGAATTTTCAGCATTTACACAAAGAGCGCAAATGCGGGGCACAATACAAATTGCATTGCATAGAGAAATGTGTGCCGGACGCGCGGGTCTTGTTTAATTTAGGAACGTGTAACTGCGCGAACATCCATTGTGCAAATGAAGCCATTTAGTTGGCGAAACGCAAACCCGCGATAGAGTTTCACTCGCATGAATGTCTATTAGAGGTAATTCCATTTTACATATGGATGTTCATTTTTTTCTTCTCTTTTATGCTGTTCGCCGCTTATTTGTTGGGATATGTTTGCCGAGTGCGGCGCGAAGACGCATCGTCGTGGGAGACATTCGAATAGTTGTCGGCTCGTTGTCGCCGCCTGCGTGCCGAGGCTTCCTTCTTGCTTGGCAATGCAATCAAAGGCATTGCGCCAAGACGGAAAGCGTATCGTTTTACTGTGATATCATCGCCGTGCCTTTATCTCCGGCAAGGATCTAGTGTTCGGCAATGGGTAAACATGATCCGGCAAATTTGCCCTCGTGAGATTCCACGCAATGCTAGCGAGTCAATTTAATCCGTTACGTCGGGTTATTTAGATCTCTTTTCGGGCCTTCGGCATACAGAAACGTCCGTTCGAAGACACACACATCATATGCATGCATACAAGCATTTGTAGATACGCACAAATGGTTATTGTGTCTATTACGCATTCACGGAACGACCTTTTCGCAAAGTTTTCACATTCGAATGAAGAGCAGGAAAAGTCATTCATTTGTCCGGGGAAAACATGTTTTGAAGGTAACCCAATGGTTCAATAATTTAAAAATTCGTTGAACTTGCGCGTCGCGTATAAATCTTTAATTTATTTCGAGTTTTGTCAGATTCATCTTGCTTATTACGTACTTATTATGCATGTCACGTTGTTCGGGATGCGGACGTCATTTTTAATGCATATAAAAATATTGCATTTGGAGACGCGGGTACGGTGGTTTCAGCTCCCTTGGATGTCTTTGCATTCTTGATTTTTTTTGTTAATACACTTTGACCCTATAGGGATAGTAGGGTAGCATAAAGAAAGGAAAGAATCCGCTCACTGGTACTCTTACGTTGTGCGCATAACACGGAAGTGAGCGAAATTGGCTTTCAGTTAGAATTTTATCGAGAAAAGTATCAAAAGCATCACAAAAACCCGTTGCATGCACAATAATGTATGATTATTTAACTGAACATTCTCTTTGCGAACGGCGATTGTTAATAATTATATATTGGATTGTCATTGATGACCATTGGGCATGTGCGCAGCGGTTTGGAACTGCCGTAGTTATTGTTGTATTGTGCGATTACGGCCGATGGGAATCCGGTTAACTGCATCGTAGGTTTTCACAAATTGCACGCTGACCCGCACATTAATAATAACCATTTCGTTGGAAAGGAAACGGTTCTCGAACTGGTCTGCTGTGGTCTTTTGGCGAGTTTCTTGGCTGATGGAGAGTGTTTGTTGTAGGGCTTTTGCATGGAACGGGAATCGCATGGACGTGGACGTGAGTGTCGTGGAGAAAGACACGCGGGAAAAGTACGTAATAATCATTTCACTAGCAGAACGCTACAACATTTGCTCATGGATTAGCATATCTAATAAGAAATCAATTCGAATCACGAACGCAACGCAATGCGCGACGTCGACGTCGAAAATTTCAACAAGCGATAAGTGGCCATAATTTTAAACTCGCTAACTGTATATACGCTTGTTGCAGCATATGCGAGAAAACGGCGAAGAATACGATTAAGGACAATCGTGAAGAGGAAGAAGAAATGATGAGTATTCCACATATCGCCGGCGAGTTGAATAACGATTTGTACGCGATTCCAGTGAAGCGGCGGGCGCAAAAATCGCCCGCAGAGATCGAAACCGCTTCACCGGACAAGGAGCGCAGCGATGAAACTGATTTACCTCCGGGCTGGGAGAAACACGAAGGTTTGTTGCTCGTATTTCCTTTCTTGTTCTTGCTTTTGCGTCGCTTTGCGCGCGTCAACTTTTTTAAGTTAACACTTAATTGTATTCAGATAATGATGGACCGTACTACTGGCATATAAAGAGCGGCACGATCCAAAGAGAACTTCCCGAAATGCCGAATAACGAAAAGATGGATAAAAACGAAATCAAGAACGACTTCAGCAAGGAGACGGATAGCTTAATACAGAAATTTGAAAGTGTTACCAGCTCGGTCACGCGAAGTAGTACGAGTTCCGCCCTCGACATGGATTTCGAAGAGAGAAAAAAGAAAGAAGAGTTGGCGTTCAAGTAAGAGGTCGTTGAATTACCGCTTGCGAAAGTATGTAATTATTTTTTGCAGGCGTCGCAGTTATCCTGCACGACCCGAGCCGGAATCGAAGGATAGACCAATACGATTTGCAGTACGCTCGCTTGGCTGGGTGGAAATTGCCGAAGAGGATTTAACACCCGAGCGGAGTAGCAAAGCAGTGAATAAATGTATTGTTGATCTTTCATTGGGAAGGAATGATCTGTTGGACGTTGTGGGAAGATGGGGTGATGTAAGCGTAGCTACATAAATTGTGTCATGTCAACATTTGCGCTCATTATTACCGTTCTAGGGCAAAGATTTATTTATGGATTTAGATGAAGGAGCACTAAAGCTTATTGACCCGGAAAATTTAACTGTTCTCAACACACAACCAATTCACACAATTAGGGTTTGGGGTGTTGGTCGTGATAATGGCAGGTAATAAAACACTATATAGTTATTAATTAATCTCAAATTAAAAAAAACAATTATACAGTCGATCAAATATTAATAATAAACTTTTATTGTTTCAAACCTTTCTGGATCACAGAGAAAGGTAAATAATAAATTAAGGTGCCGTTTGTTACGTTGCATGCCAGAGAGTGATAACCAATATTTATGGCTTTTGTTCATCGTTGAATATGTTACTAATTATTTTGTTTGAAAAATTTCGAGCGAGAAGAAAGGAGAAACATGGCATGCAACAATGTTCTAGTGGTTTTATGTGCGCATGAATTTTAATGATACATCAACTAATGTGTTATTGATTAACTAATAATTGTTTCTTTCTCATAGGGATTTTGCATACGTAGCCAGAGATAGAACAACACGTAAACACATGTGTCATGTATTTAGATGCGATATGCCAGCTAGAACAATTGCAAATACACTTAGAGATATCTGTAAGAAAATAATGATTGAACGTAGTTTACAACAAAACCTAGCCAAACCGATCGATATCAATGGTCGGGGACTAGCTACTCGACCAACCAATCTCCCTACGGAACATCGACGTTCAAATCGAAATGGACAAGCTCTAGTCAGTAAGTGAACTGAATGGAATTTATATAGTAGTATAACTTCTAACATACCTGTTTCTTTCTTCGCCAATAGCACAATCATTCCCGACTCCCATGGAGGAGCCAAAAAAGGTCCTGCGGGCTCAGTACCTCGGTTCCCTCCAGGTCGGCAATGCGACTGGGATGGAAGTTCTTAACGATGCGATTGATAGGCTAGTTTCAAATGTACCACAAGACCAATGGCAACCGGTTAATGTTGCAGTTGCACCATCCATGATAAGCATACAGCAACCTATTGTAAGTATTGTTTATCATTAATGTATTTTACATATTAATTTGAATTAATGCATCTTTTAGGATGATAAACTCATTACTGAATGCCGCGTGCGATATCTTTCATTTTTGGGTATCGGCAGGAATGTAAAGCAATGTGCATTCATCATGCACACTGCACAAGACACATTTGTGGCGCATGTGTTTCACTGCGAGCCATCATCAGGTGCACTCTGCAAAACCGTCGAAGCCGCTTGCAAGTTACGCTACCAAAAGTGCTTGGACGCACATCCGCAAGGTTTGGGCCGCAGTCAATCTAATCTGCATACACCAGGCAAAAGCATTGGGGCTGCTCTGAAATCAATCGTAGGCTCTCTAACGGGACGTAAAAGTAAAAGTACCGAATCCTGAGATGAAGCCCAGTCTCTGCAGGTTGGAATTATTGCATTTTCCGCTAGTTAATTAGCTACTATTGTGCTTAGACGCTTTCATCGTTTCATAGATTCTCTTGATATTGAAGTAGATTGTTTCATTTTAGGAACTATGGCCACTGCCTGCGGAGCGGGAGGTAATTAGGCATAGGCATTTGCAGTCGCCACTTACAATGAAGTATTTCAGTACCAGTCCACCATCTGCTGACCTCCAGTCCCTGCTCTCACCAACGTTGGATTCCCGCAGGTTACAAATTGCCCGATGGGACGCGGCTAGTTAAGTGAATAGGTAGATAATTAGTAGATAGATTATCACCCCAATACAGTGACACTACACTTGCCGAATATTTGAAACACATCCACACGTAAAATGTATTCTTTGATGCGGAATCCGACATGCTACAAGCATAGCGTTAAATCATTGTGAATCGATGTGTTGTGTGAATCAAAATGCCAGTCAGTGAGGAATTCATTAATTAACGGTTAGGATCTTAAAATTCACGTTGAAAGCAAAAATCAAACGTATTTTGTTGCAACAAACATTACTTATTGCTTACTACTGACGTATTAAACTTAAGCGACTTCTCAGATTTTTCAAAGCAAATTTTGCAAGTTTCTATGCTAAACTATAATAAATGTGCTTACAAACAAAGATAGCCTTACACATTTAAATAAATAAAAACTAATAAAGCAATTAGGACGCAAATTATTATTGATATGAGAGATAATCCGTTGCTGGTCGACTTAAATACAAGTCGGAAGTCAAAGTAAGTACGATACAGAGCGACATATATAGTTTATAAGGAATGTTTTATAGATTGACGATTATTGATTTTTTATCAGTAATTATTACAAATCAATAATAGCAAGCTACGCTAAGCACCAAATAATAAGAAGAAACAATTGTGTCATGTAATATGTTTATGATTCTTGTAAATACTCTTAAGGCTGTTGAGACTGCTTAAATTATTGTATAGAACTTGCAAATAAAGCAAAGCAAAATTACGCAATTGAAGCATCACACACACTCACAATATTGTAGCCAGTTTCATGCAAATCAGCATCTTATAAGATTACTTTCATAACTTCAAATGTCCATACATAACTTATATTCAATACATTTGTTGTGACTTATTTAATATTTCAAGACATATTTGCAAGTAACACGAAACTAGCTTTACATGTTACATAGTCACTTACTTATTGAGTAAGTCTCAGACGATTGTCTGTTTGCTGTGTTTCCTTATCAAATATAATAGTAACCAATCAATTGTGTCAATCAACAAAATAATAATGGCCGTGCAAATTGCAGATAACTTTGACTTGCGAACAAAACGTAATTGAATTCGATATAAAATCAATTATAATTTCTAAAATTATAGTCAGTCATTGTAAATATAGGCATGTCATGTACGTACCTATGTAAAGTGCTAAAGCTCTATATTTTCCAAGTTGGTTTTTGGCGAGGAAATGCATATTATGAAGGCAAACCAATAGTGCTCTGTGTATGCTGGATATGATAATAAAAAGGAAACACGAATGAGCGGAACATTATTAAGAGATGATGTATAAATATAAAGACGGATTGAGGGATTGTAATCGAAATGCAATAGCAGAAAAGTATATTCAAGTATACTTTGTGTTCATACACAAATATTATAATTTAAATAATATTTTTATAAAATTTGTAGTTTGATTCAACTACTAGAGAACTGTCTATATAATGACATTCACCCTCCTGATTCATTGTTGTAGAGTATTAATTGCATTAATGTCTTTATTAAGATCAAAGGATAAGATCATTAGTTAATTACACAATTTTGCTTTGATCTATTGTAAAGTAACAATTGTGTAATACACTTCAAGTCTCACATACACGTTTATAATTAAAATTTATTGACGAATGTTACTTGAAATGAAGTAAATGGTTGACAAGGTGTAATATTGTAAGGACTTTGAATTATAAAGACAAGATAGAACAAAGCATATTTTATGAATGGAATTAAGACAAATTTAATCAACAAACAAATATGCTTGCAACTTTCTTGATTTTATTACATAAATTGCCTAATAAAATGCATACTCATTTATTATTGTTCTTAAATTTAAGTTTCCCTGTTAATATCTGAATTTACTTAAGTTATTAAAGTTTGTTATTACATATTTAAAACTTAAACTTTAAATGTGCAGCGCCCTCACTTTATTGTGCTAAACGGTGTTCAATCTCATTTAGAAGCGTAGCAATGCATCTACATTCTGTTTGTTACTAACATCATATGACTACATTGAGTTTGTGGAAACTTCGCACTGGTCAGCTGACAATATATATTTTATTTGCAGTTTTACCAGGGAAAATCATACATTAAAATGTCCGGAAAAGATAAACTACCGATCTTCCCATCTCGAGGGTAAGTGCCAACAATAACTAATTGATTTTGGGCGAATTAGGATGTAGTTTTTACAAGCAGGGAGTAACCCTTTATATATTGTTTTCTAGTGCCCAAATGTTAATGAAATCCAGGCTAAAGGGAGCACAAAAGGGTCACAGTTTGTTGAAGAAGAAGGCAGATGCTTTGCAAATGCGCTTCCGTATGATTCTTGGTAAAATTATTGAGGTATGTTTTAGTTTTCCTCAAAGTATGTCAGTATTGATCTTTATAAATGTTCCTTTTAGACCAAAACATTAATGGGGGAAGTGATGAAGGAAGCTGCATTTTCTTTAGCTGAAGCACGTTTTACTTCTGGTGACTTCAATCAAGTTGTTCTACAGAATGTCACTAAAGCGCAAACAAAAATTCGCACCAAGAAGGATAATGTTGCTGGTAAGATAATATTTTAACAACTGACTTTACGTATATATAATTTCATAATTCGTATAGGTGTAACACTTCCTGTATTTGAAAGTTATCAAGATGGCACTGATACTTATGAACTGGCTGGCTTGGCCAAGGGTGGTCAACAATTGGCCAAACTGAAGAAAAACTACCAGAGCGCCGTCAAGCTTCTGGTAGAGCTTGCTTCATTGCAAACATCTTTCGTTACTCTTGATGAGGTGATTAAAATCACCAATAGGAGAGTAAATGCTATTGAACATGGTATTTAAAAGATTTCTTTGGCAACTGTGGATGAGAAACTAACATTTGCTTTACAGTTATTATCCCAAGAATTGAACGCACCTTGGCTTACATCATATCCGAACTTGATGAGCTTGAAAGAGAAGAATTCTATCGTTTGAAGAAAATTCAAGATAAGAAACGTATTGCGCGTGCCAAGACCGATGCAATTAAAGCAGCGCTTGTCGCCGAAGGTAAGCTGCGTGAATCTGAGCAATCAGCTGGTAATATGCTGGATGAGGGCGATGATGATATTTTGTTTTAAATAACAAATGCCTACTGAACATTGATAAGATATTGTTCATTACATGTAATGTTGTTATGTACATTTCTAATTTGCAATACTAGATACATTATTTGAAAATGTACTTGTATCTATTTATGTATGTAATGGTATCTTCCATTGTGAATAGGGCAAACATATTATCCTAATTAATCATCATGTTATATCTTATTACAAATGCAAACGTTTAATTATGCTAATTGTAAGTATTGACTATTCCATTGTTTGATTTATGTATGAACGTAGATAACTTCACAAAATTATTAGTCCAATGTATTATAAAATACAGCTATAAATGTAAGTAAAATTACAATGTAGTCAAGTAATTTTAATTGTGAAAAGCCGTTGGTCACAGGTAATAAATTAAATGAATCTTATTTCTTGAAGTTTAATATTTATGTTCTATCGTTATAGAGAAACCGCCTAAATTTGAGTGAAAATTAATCAACTAGTGCAGTGATATAATTTTAATTAAGAAATAGTCACTTGTGGTTTGCTCCATTTAAGAAAAGCGAATTAATTTACGCTGAAATATTTCCGCTGTTTCTCAGGAAGCACTTAATTTTAATGAAAAGTCCGTTTTTAATACGCCTTATAAAACAGCTGCAGGAACCTAAGCGATATGAGTTTTCATTACCCCAGCGCATCGGAGGCGGCAGCAACAACAGCGCGTAACAACTCTCAATTAGTTGAGGTAGTTCTTGATGAACATTTTCTAATTAAGCGCCTTCTGCCGATAACTTGCGCTGGAAAACGCTTGGTGAGTATGGGGAGTTGCCGAAACTATTTTTAATAAAAGAAGTATTTGCGGCATGCCTGGCATAGTTCGAAGGGCCGAAATGCGGCCGTATTGAGAATACGTTACGTGACGGAGCGCGTTTCGAGGTCTTTATCGCTTGATTAAATTGCATTTGGCATTGAGTGTCTCCGGGAATAATGTACACGCTATACAACAGCCAACGAGCGGAAGCGTTTCTCCTGTGTAATGATCCCGGGCGGTGCTGAAGGCGGCGAAACTCACGAATCTCCTACTAAGAGTGGTCTCGCGCGGCGGCGGCAGGCAGTCAGGCTGGCAGCATCCACACCGCCGCTCACGAAATAAATATTACGCTTCGGTTTAGTAGACGTCGGTAGCTCAAACTGGAAAGGACCACTCGCCTACTCACGAAAAGCAAGATCACACATCGAGAGATTCAAATCGAACACGCAACGAAGTATAATAAGGTTGGCATTCTATTCATTTAATTTTGTGTTAATCTGGATATTTAAATTAAATTGATTAAATTAAATTAAATTGAACCTAAGCCAAAGATCATGTAGGAATTACTTAAATCAACTTTCTTTTCAGAACCCAATAAAAAGTTTCAAAATGGAATTCGCACAAATCCCGCCGGAAAAATTTCAAGAAGTAATCGAACACTTGCGCGAGCATTTCCCCGATGAACCCTTGAACGAGTGCGTCGGCCTATGTAAGAAAAACGAACCTTGCGAACTTCTAGAGCACCATGACCTGGCTACACTTGAGGAAGGTCTCTCGATAATGGCCTACGATTCCCAAACAGGAGAAGTAATTAGTTTTAGATAATAATTTCTTTCCACTTGATCTCCGTTGATTTCCTTCCGTTGATTTCTTTTTTTTTCTTTTTCTTAGTTTATTTCCAAATGCTGCGCTCAATGATAATCGGCTTAGAAATTGCTTCGCTTCGCATTTGATTGCTAAGCCTAGAATTCCATTGCATTGCATTGATGAAATAGCCAAGGGAGTATATTGCTAATGATGCAATGATGCCTGCCAGGCTGATAGGATGAAAACAATGCGCATTCAGACGGAAGCTCGCGCGTTTTGTTTTACGTTCCATTCCATTCTACTCTCAACTCTATTACACCCTCATAAAAAAGTCCTCGCGCACATGCATTCCATTTATAATACCGAAACACATTCCATTTGTATATAGATCGCGGGTATTGCTTTGAATGGAATCTGCAGCAAAGGCGACAATGAAAAAGCTATAGAAGAAATGAAGCAGATTGATAACCTACAGTACAAGCAGATCTTCGGGCTGCTTTATAACACTAACCATGAAATTGATCTCTTCGGAAAATATGGAGTGGATAAAATCTTCGAGCTGCGTATTCTATCAGTAAACTCCAAGTTTCGTGGACAAGGAATCGCCAAACAACTATTTGCTCGCAGCGAAGTACTTGCTGAAGAATGCGGATATAAAGTATTCTAACTTTTCGTAATATAATACATATAGTTCATAACTTTTTGTGTGTTATATGTTTCAGTTGATGAAGGTCGACGCAACAAGTAGATTTTCTCAACGTGTGGCTGAAAGTCTGGGAATGACCACAGTAAAGGCTATCCATTATGCTGACTTCCAAGACGAAAACGGTCAGCATATTTACCAAGTAGCCGCGCCGCATGAATATTACAAGGTGATGGTAAAACAATTGGGTACCAAGTCAAACTAAACTATGATCTTTTGTTGCGGTACTTAAACTAACCCCCTAACTGACAATAAGAAAAACATCGGAAATGTTAAAGCTGCCACTGCCATGCAGAAGTAACATTTTCAAAAACTCTCGCAAAGAGTTCTAAGAGAATAATTTAGTGCACGGGTTGCAGTAAATTATGTCTCAATGAGGCCGACAAATACCATTACATGTGTAGAATTCTAAC
The DNA here is from genome assembly GCA_003054995.1 of Aleochara bilineata. NCBI lineage: Eukaryota > Metazoa > Arthropoda > Insecta > Coleoptera > Staphylinidae > Aleochara > Aleochara bilineata. Next base: position 26,015 of record NBZA01002499.1, read on the forward strand.
TAAAATCTGGCCATATACCTATTGATGTATTAAATTGTTGAATTTACCAAAGAGTATTTAAGAGTGTTTATGAACTGAGCCGGGCAGGAAATTCTTATAAATGTTTTTAGCTGTTTTGTAAACTCGTATACATATATAAGACAACCAATGTAATCAAAGTTTATTTCATTGAACGAAAAGACCAATATCAAGTCTAGTCTCCCATCATTTGCATCTTATTGCTTTCTATCCAATCCCAACTCAATTTGACACAGTATTAACTAAATAACAAGATACTAGTAGAACCGTAGCAAACATTTAGTATTAGAGAATCTAGTTAAAATTTAATATAAATTTAATGCATCGTTAGTGTCCCAAGCTTTAGTAAGTATGTATTCGTTATTAATTGAATTAGCAACGACCCACAAACAAGAGTTATACTAATAGGCCACCCTGTTAAAGGGTTATCTGGCACTGAATTTCTTCCCGTTCCATTCACAAGAACGTTTCCATGACGACCTACAGGACGTATAAAATTGACCTCATTCCTCACGTACATCTGACTAAATGTGTGTGTGGATATTAAATTCAATACATTTGATCATCAATTCACAAACAATCACTCAACTCCTGACGCATACCACAAATTGCTTGCCTGAATAAAATATCCTGCATTATAATGCTTTCGTGTAATTGTTATTGTATTTGTTAAACCTCAAGAAGTTCTTTTATATTCAAAAGTAATTTATTTAAATTTCATTATGCTGATTGATGTACATTCGATAAGCTCATGCCAGCATTCATTGCTCACCCTTATTCAGTTGCTGCATTTCTAGGTCACGTTACGCAATGGAAAATTATACAGACCTGCAATGCACTGGCGAGTCCTTAAAAATAAAACAGGATAACTCCTAGATGTTAGGGGTTTTCTGTAGTACCACTAGAGGCGCTACTAGCGCACATTCTAACACAGGCAAATCACGAAAAGCAGGCATCAAGCGTCCTTGACTCAATCAGCTGATCAATGCAAAAGCAACAAACGATTTGTCTTGCAAACATTTTAATCATAATCACGTCGCATCCTTTAACTTAGTGATTTAAACCAGCAATATGATACATCAAACGCCAAATGGATATAATTAAAGTGTGGACAACGTGGCTGCGATACGAATATTGGAAGTCATAGAACCAAAATGCATTGAACACAACGCTACTACATTTGTCATTAGCCATGGCAGTGGCATTTCTAAATCCAGCGCTAGTGCTCAGTGCGATATTCGTTTTAATATGTGATGTGCATCTAACTCCAAGCAAGGATCCACTTGATAACATGAACTCCACATGCCAGTTCTTTGATGAAGTTGAGAATGGCATTGTTACTCTGATCCCTAGTGATTACAACAATCAGGTGCTACATATAAGGTGTCAAGTAGGATATGATTTGTTTGGGCCATCAAAGATTGCGTGCAACAATGGTAACTGGGAGATCAATCAGTATCCCCAGTGTATCGCAAGATGTGATTCACCTCCTGGTGTGCTCGATGGAGACGTGAAAATGGATCTGAGGATTGGTGCTGATAATAAGTATACTAAGGGTACAGTTGCAACTTATACCTGCCATGATAATTATCAACTTCAACCACCTGGAGGACAATACAGAGTGTGTGAAAAGGGTATCTGGACAGGAACCAATGTCAGTTGTGTGTTAATTGAGAAGAAGTTACATTGTAAGCAGTTGAAAGATATAGAAAATGGATTCTTTCTACGTGAACGTATTACAAATCAAGAGCAAGAAACTACTTATATTGGACATTATTATTGTAAAACTGGGTTCAAGCTGAAAGGAGAAGCAGAATTACGTTGCTTGCCCAACGGAACATGGTTTCCAAATTTACTTCCACATTGCCTGAAGACAGGTGAGTTATTTCCTGTGTTTTTGATAATAGTTTTTAAGATAATTTAAACATTTTGCCCAGCGTGACCTTGAATAGAGCTTTAATAGTTTGTTCAGCGGCACTAGAGGGCGGGCAGTATCTGGAATAGGAATATTAATTCCGTTTTTAACAATTAAAAATAATAGGTGATATATGTTTACATGGACGGGGAATAATAATTAATTTACTTTTAATTGTCTTTAAACATTGATTAACTGTTACTGGAGTCGGTTGAATTGGCGCGTGTAAAACACAATTTTGCCGAGTGAGGGCACTGCGCACGTATTGATTGTATATATGGCCTGGTTCTCTAATCGACCCGTTGAACACGGCACATATTGATAGGCATTCGCACGAAAATATTATCGGTGTGCTCAGCTGTGTCGGTGTGTTTCGCGTAAAAACTCAGTGTATTCATCAGAGAGTGTTCGGAAGTAGTTGGAAATGGCTGGTCAAACAATAAACGATCGCTTACTCGCTGCGAAACACAGTATCGCCGGCCAAGGTCTTGCCAAATCGGTATGTAAAGCGACCACTGAAGAATTGCTGGGCCCCAAGAAGAAACACTTGGATTATCTCGTGCATTGCACGAATGAGCCGAATGTATCCATACCGCAAATGGCTAATCTTCTGATTGAACGATCGCAGAATACCAGTTGGGTGGTAGTCTACAAAGCTCTTATTACAACGCATCACATCATGTGCTATGGCAACGAGCGTTTTACTCAATATCTCGCTTCCAGTAATGTTTCGTTCCAGTTATCGAATTTCGTGGATAAATCTGGCGTGCAAAGTGCTGTTGGAGCACGCACAGGATACGATATGTCGCCATTTATACGAAGATATGCACGTTACTTGAATGAGAAAGCATTGAGCTACAGAGCTGTAGCCTTTGACTTTTGCAAGGTGAAAAGGGGCAAGGAAGAGGGATCTGTGAGAACAATGAATGCAGAGAATCTGCTAAAGACACTCCCCGTACTTCAGAATCAATTAGATGCTCTCTTAGAATTTGATTGCACTGCTAATGATCTCACAAATGGTGTTATCAATATGTGCTTTATGTTACTCTTTAGGGATCTGATTAGATTATTTGCTTGCTACAATGATGGAATCATCAATCTTCTGGAAAAGTATTTTGAAATGAATAAGAAACAGTGCAGGGAAGCATTGGACTTGTATAAAAAGTTTCTAATACGAATGGACCGCGTCGGCGAATTCCTAAAGGTTGCTGAAAACATTGGCATTGATAAAGGGGATATTCCGGATTTAACAAAAGCTCCGAATAGTCTCTTAGACGCGCTGGAACAACATCTTGCATCACTGGAAGGAAACACACCAACCTCAGCAAGCAATCAAAAGAGTTTGAAGAGTGGTGTGTCTGCGCTGTCAAACACAAGTAATGCATTTGCTGCGAGCAGCCAAATTGATGAAACAGTCAAAGCCGCCGTTGCCGAAGAAGAGGCTGCGTTGAATCAATACAAAGCAAGTGTGGGCAGTCCTAGCACAAATCCGTTTCTTAGTAGTCCCGAGAAACCTGCTGCTGCGTCTGCTGCTCCGGCAGTGTCCAATCAGGCTATATTGGATCTCTTCTCAGCTGAGCCAGCTATGTCGGCGGCACCACAACCAGCAAAGCCTTCGAGTGCGCTTGATGATTTGCTCAGTTTAGGGGGTAATCCTTTCCAGGATATGTTCGGTAGTACTCAGCCTACTGCAGCACCTACAGCCGCTCCCGCTGCGAATGGGAATATGTTTGCTGCGCCAGCTCCAGTTCAGCCTGCCACCGACTGGACCAACGGCTTTAATCAACCGAATATGTTCCAACCAGCACCTAACGCCACGTTTCCTGCAAATAGTTTGACTGGAAGCGTCTTTAATAGCAACGAGCCGTCAGTGTTCGATCCTCCAGGAGCATTCCCGCATCAGCAAGCCCCTCCACCAGTGCAACAAGTTCCGCAACCGGCTAAGCAACCCAATAAGATCTTTACTGGAGATCTGGAATCAAGTCTTTCGTCACTCGTTGATAATCTTACGATGGACACCAGCAAAAATCAATGGAATTCGCCCAAGAATCAGCCTAAGGTTGCTTCTGGCCCAACTACAGGATGGCAGCAGCCGCAACCGATGATGTCGAGCGGTCAGTTCCGTCCGATGGCTGCTGCAGGCCAGCCAGGAATGATGCAGTATCCTCCTGGGATGCCACCAATGGGCGTACCGATGCAACCTGCACCACCGCAACCGACACAAGAGGCTAGTTTCGATCCGTTCGGCAACTTGTAGATATCTACAAATCACTTATAAAGTTTACTTTTACTTTAAGAGAAGCCAAAAATTATCGATAAGTTCGTACCTTAAAAAGGGGGATTTGCTTGCATATCTGTTGATTGGGCTTCAGCTAATATATAATAGTTGTTTCCAGATGTAAATAGAAACAAACGACAACAAATCATTAGAAAGGAAAAGAATAGTTGAAACGGTAATGAATCCTAGTTTAAGTCAGTATAATGTGATGCACCACGGCTATTACATTGTGTTAGATCTGTCATTTTTATGGTGCACAATTCATTCCAAATTTGCAAAGCACTTGAACACACGCTAGTCTTTATTCGATGTACTCTTTTTTTTATTTATTTGGTGCGACTCAACTAGTGAATGTGTAATTGCTATCTTTATCGTTTAATGAAGGCGCAGCGCACCCCAAGTGATATTTGTTAGAAAATCTAATTTTCGTTGATGAACTGATAAGTTCCTTATATTATTTATTTTTATAGTCAAATATTTTAAGTATATTAAGTACGCTCATTATTAATCTATGCTGATCACTCATTTTCATAGATTTTATTCAGTATTATTATCTTCCCAGCATGCATTGATCATAAATTGGAAAACTCAAACTAATTTGGTGATTTCTTTTAACACGTACATGTTGTTACGTTCTATTTGTACATATTGCGTTGTGCAAGTTTGTTTATGAGAATGAATTGAGATTTTGAGCAATAGAGAAAACATTGCATTGAATTTTAAACGATGCTACACGGTCGACCTGGCGAACTTCAACAATAATACACAAATATTTCTATAATTATATATAGGAGATATATTAATTAAAAACAAAACAAAAAACAACTTTGTGGTGCTTGTGCAACACAAACGTGCAGTCACACAATAAGGAAATGTGTATTAACTTAACAATACCATAATATTTACCACACTCACATCTAACTGTTATTGCAAAAGTCGAACTCATACATATGTGTAACATTGTACATTACATTGTCCTGCATATAAATGCAAATTGAACATCACCAATGTCAATGTGCTCTGATCGCGTTACGTACGATGGCAAGTCAATTGCAGCGCACGTGGAACGCAATTACCACACGCATAAAGAAAACATTAATTATATCAATCTCTAGGATCATAACTAGCAGAGAGGTAATTTATGAACTCGAGATTTAACAGAGAACATCTATAAGTGTCGTTATTTGAAGCAAACAAAAGAAAAAACATATTTTGAATGCAGAAGAGATTGTATTTAACTATATTAATCATAAAGAGTAAATAGAGTAGTTTGTAGGAATACGAGAAACAAGCAGGAAAGATATTATATTACTATTGAACATTACAAAAGTTATACATACAGTTGCGGGAGAAAATCATATTAAACTATCTCTTATGGAAGATTTTGACCGCATGAACATAATAATATATGAAGACCAGCAGGACTCGAAGAAACTAATATTGATTCATTCAATTGGTGACACAAAGTCAAAGAGTAATGTAATCAATATGTGACAATATATATATAAAATGCTGTTAAATAAATAAAATTATGCTTACATGTTAAGAGTATTTCTTCTACTTGTTTACCTGTTTGTTTTTATGTTCAAATAACTAGTCTGTTTAGAGTTGAATGGACCCAATAGTCATATTTGCTGTTGCCAACATTTTTTGTTGATTTAATTATATCTGCGAAGTTAACTTCGTAAAACAAGTGGGCATGATAGTAAAGTTTGCTTTCGTGAAGGCGTTGATATCGGCAAACTACAAGTTATCAATGAGTCACTCTGATAAAGCAATTTATGGTTTATACTGTAGCGAATAACTATTTTAGCGAAATATTAATAGGAAAAGCCTTACGATATTGACATATTTTTCAGATGAAACAGCTTGTCCTTTACCTGAAAGTTTTCCTCATACCACCAGTAAGATAGTGGCTGGTAATCGCTTTGATGATATGGTTCTTTCCGGGACGGAAGTAGAATACAGCTGTCTGCCAAAGTTTCGTAATGCGAAATATCCTTGCGAACCTGCGCGTCTTCGTTGCATTGATGGAAAATGGATGGGTACGCCTCCAAATTGCAGTGCGTATTTTGCGTTTGGTTGTTGTATATTTATTTCTGCAAAAACTAAACGTTTCATTGGTTTTCTTAATCTTTGAGTTATATTATACGCTTCCTGCTGCTAATCTGCTTCATTGGTTAGTTCAACATTTAATTTTGTCTCTTTTAGTGGCAACAAACGACAGCGAACCGATAATCTTCTCGCTTGCGACTGGGGCTGGCGTGTTAGTTATTCTATTAATAGCATGTCTTGTAATCGTTTGTCGCAAGCGGAAACCGATTGCAAGAACTGTGACAATACCACCACCAGTGCCACGTACCGCCGACCTTACCGACCATGCAAGTCTTTTACATCCTCCAGATCGTCTCGCATTGATTGCTTTTGCCGATGGGATGCAAGTGGGACAGGTAAACTTTAATCAGCTTATTATTCGAATTTGTCATGGAATGTTTTAATTTTACTACAGTCTGGTTTGCCAACTTATGAAGAAGCGATAAGCGGGATTGGTCTTGGTCGCGGACAAAACGGACGTATGCAGCGACCGCCTTGGCCGTCTTTAGGCGGAAGGCGTTCTCGAAATTCGCCAAACCCGGAAGCAATGCTCTTTAACCGCCAAGGATCATTGTAGTGAATATGAGTATTGCATGTTTTCAAGTTATAAGATATATATTTTAGCGCTTCAAGATCTGGTGGAGATCCAATGGGTTCAACGGATACTATGGCCGTGTCAGAGAATTCAACGACGGTAACTCTGGATACGGCTTCTTCTCATAGTGGTTCTCAACCAGCATCCTGCCGAGTACACTGCGGTAGTCTCGCATCTTTCGACACAAGCTCTGTACTTAATACTGAAGGTAGGTAGTACCGTTATTTTTGTGTGAATATTTTGTTCAAGCTTATTTGCTTTTAGGTGTTCCTCTTCTTGAGGAAAGCGAATTGGAAGAGATACAATGTGGAGAAACAGTATCCTTAGCCATGGAAAACCGCTCCATGTGTGACAGTTCGTCTTACAAACTTTCAACTGCTTCAGATATAGCTTAGGTATTCTTTTCAGCAATGCACACGTTTCTGAAGTTGTAACTGTGTTATAAGCACCCACTTTGAAGGGCTGCTATTTGAGATATATTTTGATTGTATTTCTCATTCTTCGAATACAAATAAGGACAAGTTTAGCTTGACTACTTCTAACATATCTCTATAGATACATTGTAAATTGGAGACATTCAACTACGGATTGTACTTGACATCAAATAGTGAGCTTAAACTAGCTAGAACTGTACATAACTCGCAGTATTTAAATTACCAAATAATATGAAAGTTTAACGAAGATATCCATAGCAAATTTCACTACGAATTAGATTGGTGATTGCATATAAATTAAATATCTATTTATGTACTTGAACTTGAACTTACTGTAAGTAATTCGCGATACAGTGGAATAAGATAATCGTTATGTGACCAAAGTTTAGCATATAGCCACCTACTAGTCTTAATTAAGAGTACACATATGTAAGGAGTAATATTAAAAAGCGACGTAAAATGTAGGTAACTTAAACTCTTACAAAATCATTGCAGTATAAGTATTTTGGAGTTGTTGATGAATTGTACATATAAGCGTATAGTGGTGGTAAAACGTATACTTAAAATACAAAGAAATGGTGTAAACTTCAATGTTTAAAATAATGATTCTATCTGCGAATAGATCATAAGCAAACGTTGGTTAGAGACGAACTATTGCATACAATAACACTTAAAAATGCAAGATAAAATTGAATCAATAATTGCGATAACCGCCCATTTAATGCAGAATCTAATTTAAATATGTAATGAAGTTTAAAAAATATACTTCAAAGTTAAAATCATGAATAAAACTAAAATGCTTTTAATGTTGAATAATGAAAACACATTGTTTTAAAGTTTTGAAACTGTACAGCGCCCCCTGTGAGGTAACTGTTTGCCATAGTTTGACAAGTCAGACGTATTGTTCTTGAGTGATTTTTTACCGGACATCGTTTATTTAGCAGAAGATTAATTTCTTTCGGTAAATATTATGTAATTCATTTATCTTGCTTAAAACTGTACGGGTGTACAAGTGGCCAGTTTAAATCGACATTCCGATTAATTTTGACCGAATCTAGATGTAATTTATAACGTGAGCTTATCATTTTTCCGCCTCGTTCTTGCACATCAGTAATCGCAACACGCAGCAACATGTACGGTCAGTGAATAAATGTTACGCGAAACCGGAATGGGAATATGTAAGCTGAAAACAAGATGCACCAACATTGATCATGCATGCATCAGATCAGTTTGATTAAATGCCGTCGTTTTTGATTAATGCTTGTGCATGAGGTATACCTGGCATTGGTATTCGGAAAATCACAGCCGCCATATTAAAATATAAATATTATATTCTTTTGCATGCATTTTTGTTAATTTTTAATTGAAAATGCTATGTTGCATGCTTAGTCATATTTTTGTGTTATTGTAAACTGCAACAATGTGTGCTGCGTGTTAGATCTTTGCGCTTCTTATCTTTTCTAAGATTGTCACTTTATCAGTTGCATCTGTGTAAAAATAGGTCTCTCACTGCAATTGCAGAACACGTTTCTGCTGGTGTACGATTGTGTTAATAATTCGGATTTATGATGGATTTTATTAGAGAAATATTAGCAGATGGTGTTGTGCTCATCAGCGAGAAGGCCGGTACCATTACAAGTAAGTAATCACTATGCTATTTAGCCAAATATATTAAATTACTATTATTTTCAGGTGAAGCGTGTGCGACAGTGAAGTACGAGTAGTGTAACGGGTTAAAGTCCTATATTAGTCGATTCGCGAACATTGAACATGGAAGTGATTGTGAATTGGATTATTGACGACCTCCAAGATGTCTACAGTAACAACAAGTGGTTAGTACATCTTATTTATATACAATACATGTACACTTCATGAAAATTAGCAACCTGCATGTGCAGGTAGTAGATGAGTTTGTCGAATGCTCATTGGGATGGCATATTTATGGTAGTTCTTTTTATGCAGTGAAAACTGCTCACGTTATAACGATTATTACCATTGCGGCCCCGAAAAGCCACCACGACCAATATTAAATCTTAACCCATCTTGTAGAGACTGATTCGGGCGCAATTCGCGGCACATATCGATGATGAGAAATGACTCGCAGCCCTGTAGTTAACGCTACTGTCATTACAGACAATAAATCAGCGACGAATACGTTGAAATTGCCCAATGTATCATGCGCGCTGACACCAAACGTGGCTTAACTTCTTCACTATCAACTCGAGGACTAATTATTATTTCTTATACATAAACAAGCATACAACTTATTGGTGATGAACTCATCTATATGCGCAATTTTTATTTTTATAGCGACCTTTCATAAATGCGAAAAGCACTCACCGTTTTACAGGAAGATTATTGTTAATGAACCGACTAAGCGATAAACAACAGAAATGAACAGTTGATAATTAATTTCCAATGGGCGCATGTGCCTTCGAAGTTGAGTTCGCAGCGCACTAGCAACAAGCCTAGATGAAGATGGAAATGCTGATGATGCGCGGGCTGATTGATCGAGTGTATCGAACGGCCGCATGTTTCTAATGGTAAAAAATATGCGCACTGCAATACGGTAAAGTACAGTACGATGCTCACGTAGTGCTTAGGTCTTCCTTCTTGGCTTGACTTTTGACATGGAAAAATCGACCACCTACCTCACCGGCGAGGAGCTGGTCCAAGAGATCACAGCCCGAATGTATATATTATCTAAGAGGCTCGTCCGGCCGGCGCTCGAATGTAATTTAATTCCAATTAAAATTGCGAACTTTACCCGCAAAGTTTAATGTTCGCCGTAATAGTGTTGCGCTCTTTACGGCGACTTGACGCGCACGTTTCGCGCTCGCAGACGCGCAAACATAAATTCAATTTGTTTTACATTATCTCCCGACGGCTTATCGCTCGATAATCAATGACTTAACTCTTCGTCCCCGCTGGATGGACGGACACACACAATCAGCGCGAGCTAAATCGATCAAACGCTAATAATTGACAATTAAAAATGCGAAAAATCCACTTGCAGTGCGTTCACGTCGCATCCACGTCATTAAAAATAAATTCAATTTCAATTTTTTCTCCGTTCTTCGTTAGTAGCACATTGGGAATTCAACTACCGGCAAACAGCAAGTCACAAGTTACAGCCGCAATTGCATTTAGCAAATTGATCGGTGACATTTGAAAGCACTCATTAGGAGGAACGCGATCACTTCTTCGTCATGCTTTTTTGCCAAGCGCCGCGTGCATAAAATTGACTTATGTCCCTCTGTTTGCGCTGCCGCAGAGCAGAGCGCTATTTGAATTTCGCGTGGCGGCGTCGTTCGTCATCGTCATCGTCGTCAGCGGCGAACACAATGCTGACATTACCTGCCAAACGTACTCTCATTTGCTCGTGGCAAGACGAACCGTTGTCGTTACAAATTGACGCTGCGGTATTTAATATCTCGCCGGCCAATTAAACTCTGTGCCCGCGCCGCTCGCGTTGGGAATAATTCATTGTAATAGTATATTATGCTCTTTTGATGGATTGCACCTACGTTGCCAGCTTGTTTACGAGCGCGTTCTTGCTTAATGCTGCAATTGTTATTCCATCTGATTTATCGATTTTTACGAGGGATTATTGAGCGTTTGCTTAATTAATAATTCAGTAGGTGTGTGTTCTGATTAAATTGCCGATAGGCGACACTTTAGGACGGCTTATTAATTAAGAAAGTTTGGCACGTATGCAGCGAATGTGGCATGTTATTAAATCGGAATTCATATTCTCATTCGATCTTGCGATAATATTCGCCAGCGGAACACAGCGAATGAGTGCGCAATTTTCGGCGGTGTAATTCTTTTACCGCCGCTGCTGTAGCTCTGCAATCAAAAAAGTCATGGCCATATAAGGCGCAATTGTGCTAGTTGTTGTTTCATAATGAATTGCAATGCATGATTTATCCGCCAGCTTGATGGTAATGAGTATTCATCAGCCACTTAGCGAATTGAATTCATCTCCGTGGAAAAAACTGGAGCAAATTATGTCAGCGTCTAATTTCATTTCAACTTTTTGCAAGAAGTTGATATCAAATTAGTATCAGGCAGCTATGAAGCTGCGAGAACGCGAAGACCCGTGATGGATGAGCCAATAGATGGAGTGATTTATATGAGAAGCGGCAGTCAGTCGCGAGTAAAATTTTTCTTTATGGCCGCATGTACATTACAAATAACTGCAAGTTTTTCTCGCATTTGCACATCGCGTTCGAGCGCTTCTTGCGCCTTTTTCCAGCCATCGATTTATTGATTACTGCCTCTCAGAGCGGGAGAACTCTTGCTGTTTGTTTCTTCTTGGTTGCTCTTGGTCACATTTCGCACATAAATCACAAACCAGACGCTTAGGCAACTTTCTTTACAAGAGGAACAACGAAGATAACAGCAAATTTAAGAAAATGACTCCGAATGTTTCTTTACTTTGTAGATCATCTAAGTATAGTAGTTATGCATCGATGGTAAACGAATATGTGTAGAAAATTGATAGTTTATAGGAGAATATTAGTAATTTCCATTTTAATTCGGTCTGCAACCGTCGGGTGCCGTAATGTCATGTAATGTGGTGTAATGCAATGCAGTGTAATAAGTACCTTCGGCGTTAAGTACGTATGTGCATATACTAGCTGTTGACCAACGCTCAGGCTACCACAATGCGCACAGCAGGGTACGGATTCCGTGGCTGCGGCTGTGGCAGCGAGTGTGGCTGAATCTTGGGCTCGACCGTGTCCAGCGTGACTGTCATCGCGTCTTCGGCTTCGTCGCGGGCTCAACGTAGTATCACTATACATACAATACTATTGCCACCGGATCAGGAGTTGTTCAACAAAATAGACACAACATGCATGTCAAAATCGTATTTTCTTATTGAATTTATTGTAGGATATGATGAATGCTACTCACAAGCACAAGCAGAACAAGAAAGGAAGCACAGTACAATATAATATATAAAAGGAAGAAATAAGAGATACAATCTTATCGTTTTAATTCAACGTAATCGATTCCGATTTTGATTGCACTCCATTTATCGCCGATGAGTGCAATTAAATTGATTGTATTTCTTCATTTGGTGTATTTATTCGCGATCAGTAAAGGCGAGGATGAAGACGTTTTTCGATTAAGCCTAATGTCTTTTAATTTACATTCAATCACTGATTACATTGCAACGCAATGCAATGGGTAGATTGGACTGGAATTAATTTAAAAATCGGGGTTTAAAAGTTCACACGCGCTCGTTCTGACGTGATAGGTATGATATGATATGATGATATTCTCTTTATAATAATGCGAGCGAGCCGAGCGCGAATCGCTTACAATAATTGAACGACGATCGGCAACAATTCAAGTCTTGTTAGGTAGTGGCGCGGCACGAAATTCGAGCGAATTGCCGCTCGCAATGAATGCGTGCCAATGACGATGATTACACGGCTGGAGAGATGACTAATGGTCGCTAAACGACGCTGATCGCGCGGATCGAACGCTGTCAATAGAGAATTGCAGCGGATGCAAAAGAAACCCTGAAGTGAAGCGAAGAAGTGTACATGCTGAAGCGCGCTTGCTGGCTGGCTCTCAACCGAATTGGAACGCGTGTTGTGAGTGTTGTCGGCACTCGAGGCTGATTGTGAATAAAAACTTGAAGAAGTCCATGAAGTTGCAGTGCATTGCATTACGTTACGTTGCTTGAAAAATTTCAGTGCGCCGATTATCGGGCGAAAATTATGTCCAACATCAACGATCAATGCGCGCAGAATGCGCTGCTGCGTCGCTGGCAATTTAAATTATTTTGTTACTGGTAGTCCCCAGAATTCACGAAATTCAAGCGCCGTAAATTATCTTTATTGCTTATTCAAAACCGAAAGATTAACCATCATGCTCGTAAAGCAGCAGCAGCAGCAGCAACAGAATGAAAAATATAATAAAATAAGAAGATAAAAAATAAACAGTTTGGGTTTATTGAGGAGAAATACTAAATTCGTAGACGTTTAGTGGAAATGAGTGGCGCCAGCGCTAACGTACACGGTTATTTATTGATTTCGTCTTTGACCTGCGACATTATTGATGCAATATGCGAGATAGATGTACGTACATATGTACATATACGTATTCATATATGAATATGAATAGTCTTTCTGGTATAATAGGTTTTTTCCGCTATACTTAGCCAGCGAGCAAAGAAGACAATGGGTGGGATGGGCAGAAGAAACTCACTCAGGTGAGTGAGAATAATGTTGAACAAAACACGTGAGGGGCGCCAATTTGACGAAACACGACTGAGTGCGTCTTCGTCTTGGATCATCTTAGGGTTCAAGGGGGTTGACCTCCAAACATAAATCCCATGTCTCGAACAAATTGAACAAAAACCAACACTCGCCGTTTAATGATAGTCATAATGCAGTTCTGGCATGAAATTTATTATGGCGCATCAGGTGATGCGAGATGGGTTAGCCATTGTTTTTACCAGAAGAGAAAAACAACCACAAGAACAAAATCAATTTACTTGATATTCATTCGAGGGCTATTATGTATGTACAATTAATACGCACGATACCTTTTAATGTCTCAATATTGTAACGTACTGCAACGCAACGCAAAGCAAGTACATATATAATTTATGCGTGATTGAGAATTATGATAGGTTATAACCAATGTAGCCAAAGGTAAAGCCAATGCCGAAGCGTGTAAGGCCTCATCATTGATTGAAATTATACATGCGCGCATTGATAATAACGATGATAATGAAGATGATGATGGCGCGCGAACAAAAGCGTCGAGATGTCGAACTTTTGTTCGATCTGCAAGCCCTTTGAACCCGTACACTTGTTCTTGTTCTTGTTCTTCTTCTATGGGCAGACATCCGAAGACACAAGCACGAGCGCGAGCGCGAAGGAGGCGAGAGAATGCGTCGCAGACAATGTGTGACGATAATTAGGCGATACACGATATCCGCGATGCATGACCGATAATTAAGAATATCTTCTTCGTCTGTCCGCACTCGCATCGCAGGCTGTGGCTTTTTTGTTTGTCAAGTGATCAAGTGAAACAATCGGCTATTATCGCACAATGAAGACGTAATCAGCATCAATCGCGATATGATTTCACACGAATTATGATTATTGCAATGCTGAATGCTCAATGCCTGGTCGAGCGGCACGGGACGGGACGGGCCGGGACGATACGTAACTGTTCTGCAATCTTAATGAAATTTAAAATATATTGAAAGTGTCCGTAGCGGGCTGGCATGGCGTGGTAATGCGCGTCATACATAATTCACGCGGAAAAAGTTTGAAATTTATTATTATTACCGCGCATTTGCAAACGAGCAGTCGGTTTGTCGGTTTCGAGCCTCCAAGCGAAGTGTAACGCGTGAATATTTCGAATGCTATTACACGCAGCAATGTTTAATCATACAGATTTGTTGTGCACTTGCACCGGAGAGACACGCCAGCACTATGATTATCCGCGATGCAATCGCTTCGCCGACCAGCGCAGCGCAGCTCAAAACACACAACATTCAGCTGAATGCCCATAATATGTACGATCTCTGGCATATTCTTCCAGATCAAATTACTCTATTACGAAGCAATGGCAAGCGCTCATAACGTGCAACGTTCAACTTCAATTACTTCAAGTCAAGTCAGGTGAAGAGTCTGTGAAATGTTGTGACAAAAATTACTCCAAAGATTACTCAGCACTGAAATATCGGCAACCACTTATACATTCGTACATACAAACGCGCATGCATATTTCAGCAATGCAATGAAACAAATATTTTTTAATTGCTGTCATTACTTATACATATTTCCTTATTAACGAACGCATACTTGTACACTTGAACTTGCAAGGCGCGAATGAACTTGCAATGCAATTCACTGCAATGCAATGCGAAATGTAATTTAATATGAGGTTGTAGTGCACTCAAAGCACCAAGCACTGCACTCGCTGAAGTGGTAAATTTATCACTCTAACACGTTTAATTTACTAGTTAATTAAAGAAGCATGTAATTGTAATTTAAATTTAATCAGAATGCCGAATTGCAATTAACGCGCTGTAATTTTATCAAGTCTGCAATACAAGTCTACCTTAACAGGTTATATATAAAAGTAATAATAAATTTGGCATGTGTTGTAATGAAATATTAATAAGAACAAATAACATTGCGCTGGGTTGCATTGCATTGTATTGTAATGTATTGGAGTGTAAGCTACAATTGTGTCGAGATACATCAGGTGAAAAGAAATCAATTTCTCGTTTGATTCATGCCATAATGCAGCGTAATATAATTTATTTACAGTACATACTCGTAAGTGTAGCAGAACGGATACGATACGATACGATACTCCATTCGTTGCGATGCGATGCGATCGGGTTCTTCTTATTCTTCTTCTTGTTGGCAGCACGCGCATCGCATCTCACCTTACTTGCTTGCTTCTTACTTACTTACTGACTTCTTCGACACGTTATTAATCGCCGCCTGATATCACACTTTGCATTTCGCACCGTCATAAATCCTTGCTGTGCAAATGAGCCGCAACAAATAAGCATACCATTCATGAAACACGAACCAAGATTAACAAGCCGCTGTAATGAGTACATACTACGGATAGTGTTACATAAACCAACCCAATCAATAAAAAATATGAAAGTCGCGAATATGACAAGGCGAGGAGTGCATTTGGCCAGCTGTCAAAATAACAGCCTCAGCATTGGATTTCGTCCAATATTGTTGATTAATACTCTTAAGCGCGTCTTGCGTTCATCCATCTTCTGTATTCGGCTTTGCTGGCCTGGCCTAATGCGTATCGTTCACACGAACGCAAACGTCGCAAAACATAAACAGCAATCTGATTAGAAGCGATGTGTGTTTTTGCTCGTTGGAGTGGCCGTGGTATAGAAATTGATTGCCTTTTAGGGAAGATGTTTGCCTAGTTTGCTCTCCCATAATTATTATTGATCGTTGGCTAATACCGGCCGTATATTGACGCGTATTCCCGCTTTTAAGTAAACGCTGTCGCATTGTCAATCGCATTGAAGTGACTTGACTGAAGTCACATTATAACACTTTGTATGTTCCCGCCAAGCGCAAGCGCAAGCGCCACTTTGGTGCAGTGCAATTGCCTTATGTTGAGCGGTGCTTCTAATTAGCCACTCTTGACATAATTACATAATAAATGACTTGTTTGCGCTTTGAACGCAAATACAACCACCGCCAGCGCATTAAGACATTGCCTGTTTAATTAATTAAGTAAATTTATTATTTACTTATTAATGATCTTTAGATCTGATTCGCTAAAACTCAATCACAGTTAAAGATGATAATAAACTTTTTCCACGCGCCTAAAGGAAACTTGTTGTGTCTTTTTCTCCATTGTGTCCTAAATCAATGGCAATTATCGTACATTGTTAAAGAACAATTAATTGAAAAAAGAAGAAGAATTTCTGTGTTTAATTTATTTTTATCTCGCGTGTTAAATCAAGCTAGCAAGTGGGTGTTTGCCAAACGATCATCGATTAACGTTTTCCCAAAAACAGAAATGCCCAGCAATAAAAAACTCCTGAGACGTACAGACATAAGTGAGTCATTGATAAACTTTTGTATTTTTACGTGAATTCCGCCGCTCTTGGAGCGAAATGTATTTTCTTGTCATTTGCGACGAGGGCGTTGTGGAGCGAATGAATGCCTGTCTCCGGGCCGAAATTTATAAACGTCGGTTTGTTGTCGCATTTGCATTTGCTATGGTTCAAAGTGTTTATAAATTTTTGGGCGACATGCGAAAAGCAGGCGATCATCGC
Organism: Aleochara bilineata; assembly: GCA_003054995.1. Lineage (NCBI taxonomy): Eukaryota > Metazoa > Arthropoda > Insecta > Coleoptera > Staphylinidae > Aleochara > Aleochara bilineata. The sequence continues at coordinate 43,157 of NBZA01002499.1, forward strand.
GGGATTGGGCGACATTTCTCCGAGAGATTAAAATCAACGCGAGCACAAACGACCCAGCGACATGCTCGGAGATATACAGACATACATACAGATGTATATTCGGAGAGATCCAAGAATTCAAGAGCGTGTTGAACGCGAGCGCGATTTTCGAAATGCACCTAATAAGTAATCTGGCCGGTTGACTGGCTGGCTGGCTGACCGAAGATGTGGATGTGGGCTTGATTATAACATGCGTATCTAAATAGTTAAAACAACATGACAAACATGACATGCGCACACCGCGAAGATTCAATTTAGCCGCTTGGGAAGAATTAATTTCGTGTAATTCTTCGTAATGTATGCATCCCTCATCACAGTGTGTAGACTCTTCTAGCGCAGGCACGTGGATGTAGGTAATATCTCTATCATAAGTTTTGTCTTGTTCTTTCGTTCTTTCATCTCGTGAATTTCGAAACAAGCGGCGACAGCCTGTGCCTTTGAGCGCACTCTTTGATAACGCGCCGCGTATGTTACCATTTCCACGTGGGAGGTCAAAAAGTCTCCCAAGAGTTACTCTGTTACCTTAGTTTACTTGCAACCGAGAGAAGACCATGGCAAAACAAGCAAGAAAGCATTACCGTCCAGGCCGGGCTGGCCACACGTGCAATGCTCAAATTGAAATATTTAATGTTAATCTCTCTCATAATGTTCGCTTGCGCGCTTGCCCTCAGCACTATTTTTATTATTCGTTTAGACAACGTCAGGCGAACGCCAGCTAACTCGCTTAATTTATTACGAACCCCATACAGAGTCGCTTAAAATTCCACGAGGAGTAATCAATTTTTGTCTCGGCGCTTGTGCTTGCGCTTGAAGGTACCAGCACTGCGGAGGAAGCAAACGTCTTAATGATGTCAAAGTGCAGGCTTTATGGGTGTCGTGTGACGCGCTGCTATCTATTAACGTATCCAGCGTTGAGCTGCCGGTTTATCGATAACATGAAAATCTATCCTTGATCGGCACGAAGTAAGTGTCACAAAGTCGCCTCCTGAGTTACCTTCTTTCTTCCTTCTTTCGTGCGTTCTTGCGTTCCAGCGCCAGTGGCAGTGGCAGCGCCGCCACTCGTTGTAAATCCGTCAAGTCGAGGCAACCACCTACAAGGTGACTTTGCGACTTATCACGATGCTCGTGCTGAAAACTTAAGGAAATGTTAAATAGTTTATTTCTGGAAAAGTTTTCCTTTAACTTGTCTTGTCGTCGCAACGCGTTGTATTGAGAAGGCATTTACGAAGCATTTAATGACGCCTCAGAGTGTTTCATTAATGCGCGTTAAATAAACGAGCAGCAAAAATGTTCTGTTATAAGGAGCGCGATCGTCTTTAAGTTTACGCTTGCGTTTAAACTCCCTTCATCAGGTGCGCGTAACGATCCAATGAAGAGGCGAACGGTTACATTGATGATCTTGCCATTACCCATCTGTATGTATTTTGCAACCGCGACCGAAAACTGCCCAACGGATCGTAATCGGATACATTAGTAGGTGATTTCTTCTTTCAATAATTAGGCACTTGGCTTGAGGACATTTCATATACTTGGTCCTCATACAAATTCTAGAAAAAATGCAAAAACGTTTTGTAAAACGTCGTTTTTAAAATTTAAAGTACTCAAATAAAGAATCAATTAAAGAAAATCTTTGAATAAGTATGAGTAAAATTGGCAATAAATTATTAAGACTTGGTATACGTACATAAATAAAGGACGTGTTGTTGAAAATGCGAGTAGCACTAATTTGGTACAAGATATAAAATGCCGAAAAATTCAAGAAAGAAGGCTGGCTACTCTCGAAGGTGTTTAAAGTTGCGGTGCACAGAAGCAACGTAACGAAGTGCAGTGCAGTGCAGTCCAGTGCGCGCTGGTCAAGTCCTGCTGCTTAATAAACGATCCACTTGCGATAACGATTCGTTTCTTAATTGGAAGCGATATTCAAATATGAATCGGCCAGCCGCGCTTGTTATTGCCGGTCGAAGCCATCCATGACCGAGCGTCGCAGTTGCATTTGCTTTTAAATTTGACATTGCATCGGAATTCAATCACACAATCCACAAGCCACGATGTGATGCTGCTCGCTCTTCAGTGCCAGCGAGATAAATGTGATTTAAAGCAGTCCGAACACTTTACTTCCTTTGAGCGCCCGATAAGAGGCTGGCTCGTCTGGGTGTTAGGCAGGACATGGCAGTGTCTGAAAAACGCGATCCTCATCAGTTTGTTCTAATTACATTCCAGCGCAGCGCGGCGAGCTGTTAAGTCAGGTGCAAGTTTTCGAGGTGTTTCGAGGATGCTCGAACGTGATAAACATGAAAATTCCCATTGGCAGGCGAGCGCGATCGAGAAAGAAACCGATTTGTATTGAGAACACATACGGGATTGTGTCGCTGAGAAATTATAAATAATTAATTTACTCAAACAGCTACCGTGCCAACCGTGCAACGGCTCCAGCCTCCGAGCGGCAAGTTTTTACTCCTTGTAGTAGGAAAACCGAAAATTCCAATTTAAAAATACCAATGCACAACGCCGCGTTCATTATTCAAACGTGCACTAATTATGCACCTTTTTCCGCCTCGGTCTCTGAGCGCCCTGCGACTTGCTTGCTTGATTTCTTGTTGCTTCGTATGCGTGCGTGCATCAACACGCACTATAAATTTGAATTTGCCAGGCGAAATCATCGTCAGTCAGTTGCTGTCCAACAGCCTTAACCTGATTATATTTTTCGCGAGCACAAGCGCTCAGTTCTTGTCGCCGCTGCACTGCGGCTCCTTGTAAATGTTAAATACGCTGACAAAACGAGACGAATGTGCGCCGGCGAAAAAAAGACAACGCCATCCCGACAACGCAAAAAAACACCGAGCGGTCGGGTTGATATTGTATGGAAATTTGATGGAGTGTTGTCCATGGTCGCCGGATTTCTTGCACTTTTTATCACAGTTTGCCAATGCGTGAAACGTGCACTTAACTTATAATTACGGCCGCGTTTCAGATCAGTTCGTTCGGCTGTCACCTGTGCATTGATTAAGCAGTTTATGGCAGTTACTTACAAATTAAGTAAACAAAAAGATTAAGTTTTTCATTGCTTGCTCAGAGAGGAACTGAAGAATTGTATAATGGATATTGAATACGCTTAATATGCTCGCTTCCTCGCGGGTTTATTTATTACGTAAAGACTTTCAGCTGCGATAAATCTTCGCGCGAGTGGCGCCAGCGTAGCATGGAGGAAGTTTTCTTTTGTTGCTTTTTGTTCGATTTTTGAGAAGAAATTTATTTTCTGAGCTGGGCTCAGCCAGCTTCTGTGCGCGTTCAGGCAGAGCATTCGCTCGGGCTTCGGCTCTTCCCTATTGTCTTTTACAATATATTTTTATTGTCTCTCAAGAAGCTTCTGCCTCTTAAAATATATGTATGCTTTTATATATAACGTCGTATTGTTTTAATACGAAAACAATTGCCTTTCTTTGACAAGCCACCTGAGATTGCCTGCTATACCAAGTGTTCGAAATCTTGCAGGATACTTAACAGTTTATCTGGTTGTTGCACGGCATTCTTGTATTTTAAGATGTTGCGTTGAGTAGCCAAGAAGTAGCTAAAGTTTGCAGGGAATTGTCTCTCGCCGACCTTCTAGTACGTGCTACGCGTAGTAATGAGGCTAGGCGTTTATGTTGCGGCAAATTCTATTGTATTTTCTTACATGCTTGATAACGATAATGATACTTTACTTTTCCGCTACAAAATATCTTATTACGACGAACAAGAAGACCAAGAAGACTTGGCTTGGCTTTGAGGACGAAATGAAATAAATGTAAGCGAAGCGAATAAAAAGCACATTAATTTTTTTAAATCCCGAGTATATCAAACGCATCATCTTTCGCGTTAATGTGGTTGCCTATCTTAATTGATCTTAATAATCATAAAAAACTGTACTGTATTCGCGAATCCAGCACAAACAAGAAGCAAGAAGCAAGTAGCGTGTAATTTACTCCAACCAGCAAAGTGATTAATTTATCATCATTAAAATTCGCTGTATATTTGCGACATTTAACGCGTATAAAATTATAAAATTCTTTCCATTTTTGGGGATAATGACTTGATGTTCAATGTAGATTTTGGAAAGGTACGTAAACCACTTAATTATCAATCAAATCGGGAAAGTTTAACATAAATGTAAACGTAAACGTAACGGTGAAAAATTGGTGATAAATGATAAATAAATAAAACGAGCAGCCATCAAATTATTTACGATCAACAAGCTATTATATCATTCGGACATTCGGGCACTAAAGTGTGACTTCCAAGTGGAAGCAATTAAATTTTAATTAAAATCCAATCCAACACTGCGCATTTTAATTTACAAGCAACCTGAACTTATCTCGACATCTCCCGACGTAAAATAATTGTTGTTACACTTTTCGTCCTTTTTCCACGCGCGGCCAAAGCCCAGCCGCAGACACGGAATCTTTACCTCTAATTAACGTTTAAAGGGAGGAAGCGAAAATCTATTCGAATCAATCATTCCGGACATGCATCTCGCGTCGAGATACTGTCAGGTGCCTACGTCTGATTCAATTTTATCTTCGGTGTTTGTTTGACTGCGGTAAAACGTCCGACCATAAATCGATTAGACGACGCAACGCAAGACTTGAAAACTCTATCATTTTATGAAATGTTTGATGAAGTGGCTTCTTTGACTTGTATCAGGCACCTACCCAACTAGGTAAATAATTTAATTAAGCAACTATGCAACCAAAAACTCTTTTCACTAACTAACCGCCTAACTACCTAACTGTCACTGAAACGGCCTGAGTGAATAAATTCTAATTAAATTTCGAAATTATTACATTCTCACTCCATAACTTGCATAAGTACACGGTCTGTGAAGGGAATTACAAGGTGCAATTGACTTTTGATGAACAACATCATCGTCGGCGCGAGGAAACACACGTGAAACCCAACACTTATATTTTCCACTCGATTTCGGATAGGTGCTAATGCTTCATACCTGTACGCAGAGAAAGAAGCGATTACATAGTAGGAAATGTCTGTTTATGGCTGCATACCTACAACTTACTGTTGTTCTCATAATAGAATGAAGTTATTACCAATTATATTTAATTTTGTTTGAAGAAAATAACATAATGGAGTAATAAATGACTCACAATGTCTTTTTATTGGTTGAATTATATGAACAAGTAACTTTTAAGTAAGTTAAACTAAACGTTTTCAAGATGGCTGACAACATTAGCAATATAGCAACAAATCTACTTGAAAAGAGTTGAAATTAATTCGACGCCCTGCATCATATAAGGCTGAAGAAGTAAATTATCACTGGCGAACAACAGCAATATCCAAGGCAGTTTACGAGTTTATTGTGACCGGGGAGTGTATAATGTGCCCGTTAGGTTAGTTTATAGCGCGGCGTTCATTGGACGCAAACATTTGCTTTGGCACAAACAACACTCCACAACAAGACACGACACGACACAGTCTTGCGCGAATCTTATTTCCTCGACACAACCGCCAGCCGTGGCGCGTTGCGTATGCACATATTGTGAAATGTTTAAGGCACTAATAGTAAATTTTCATTCATTCAATTACAAGCGTCATGCCGGATTACATAAAGACATAAACTGCGCCCGGCGCGCACTGCAAACTCGCGCCAACTGAGAGAAAAACGAGTCAAAAAGGCGCATAGAGCACTTTACCTTACGCTCGCGTTGCTCGCTGCTTCGCTTTCCTAAGCGAAAACTCGCCTAGAGCCAGCGATGTTTATTTGCATTTCTTGCTGTAAATTACTTAAGTATTACTGTGCTCTTCCATAAACCGGGAAGGGAAAAAATCTGCAGCTTTTCATGCATGTTCTCGGCGGTTTTAATTAAGAAGTTTGCAATTTCTTCAGTCGCTAGCTCGTTATGAAAGTTTTGAAATATTTATTTATTTGCATGTTGCATGCTTCTTATGCGCACAACACAATCAGGTTACAGTAACTAACTAGTGGTTGACTTATTTTTCTAGAACATGCCGATAAATTCGCTTGTAATTTATGTACTTACGACTTAAACTGAATTAATTAAGATCATACACGACTTATTATCAAATATCTATACAAAACTTGGAAAAAGTTTTAAGAAGAAATAAACAAACGCCAATTACGGTTAATTAAGATTGCCTCAAATCCTTTTATTGTGCGTTGCTTTGACGCTTTTACTGCGTTGAAACAATGCGAAACAACACAAAGTGGCTATCAAAGTGAGTATCAACTAAACATGAAACTATTCGCGAAGATATCGTCAGCGAGTGAAGTAAAAAGCGCAATAATGTCAAAAATGTGCCATTCTTTACGTTTTCCATCAGGTTAACAAGAAAAACGCAGGCGAGCGCAGAACCTGCACGGACAAACACAGGCGTGTCGTTATCGTGCTCGTCAATAACGCTCATTCTGCGGATTTCAATCAATCAATCAATCGATGCGCGCGCTGTAATGCAGTGCAACATTCTTCCGATACGCGCACGCACCGTCTTGTCCCTTCGCGCGCAATTATTTTTTCTGCGTGCAATTAGCCTATGTATACCTCGCTGGCAAACGCAAGAATTTGGTTTCCCAGCGCGCTGCAGCGGCTCAAGATGTCGCGGCACAACACCTGTAACAATCATCGATCGATTCGACTGAATTCGGAACCAATAAATTGTTGTAATTAGAGCAATACGCTCAAACCAGTTTTCTACGACTTGAGTCTTCTTCTTCTTAGAAGAAGAAGAAGAAGTTGAGACTTAACTAACATCACAAGCAAGCGAGCAACTAACTGATTTTTCAATTTCTTTGAAAATTCATTCTAAAGATTCTTTGGCCACGAGTTGGATTGAAATTTGTTTCCAAGCGCCTTTATCTGATTAGATTAATTTAGATGCATTCGCCGATGCGCCGAGCATGCTTTTGCTTTTAGCATTGCCAGGAAACCGAGCGGAAAATTATTTAAGTTTATCTTTAATGCACGCATATCTTAATTATTATTGAGAATGAAAAGATTATAGTAAAGCACAGCACAGTAGTCGTATTACTACCAGATGCAAATCGATATTTATCTACAAGACTTTAAGGTAAATCGATAAAAAGCAAGAAATATTCAATCAGGATCAGGTGTGAGGTGAACTTGATGCGCGCGTAAAAAAGGCATGAATTATCACATATGAAGAGCCGGTGCGCGGTGTGGTGTAGTTGAAGACGTGGTATGGAAGTTGGTTTATTCGATGGGATTTTCTTCGATTTTTGCGCGATTGGCGCGCAGCGAGCGTGTCGCATTGCCTTATCTCGCGAGCGCATAAAACGCGTCGAATCATCGACAATCAAATATACGATCATTGCAATGATGGTACGACGGTAGCAAATCGACGCGCGCAAAGTAGTTAAAGCTGTTAGAAACGCATTCGGCGCGAAGCGTTTGCCTTTTTGAAGTTTCTCGCCAGCGCTGTGCGCAGCTTTTTCATACGTACATACATTGGACTGCGAGGACGCGATGCGTTAGATATAGAGATCAACAGCGCGATTACAAATGGGCACGGACCGTTTCTATGCTTAGCGATAGATAGATACTCGTAGATGGTTGATATCATCGCCTCTCTCTCGCGGGGCAAGGCGTTGCATTTGCGAAACTCATTGCTTCTTCTATAAAAGTCAAGTAAGTCGGCGCTGTATGTTTCCAGCTTTGTAAAAAGCGGCTGAAGGATAATAAGGATCAATCGACCAATGAGCAAACGGTTCTCCATGATTCCACAACTGCAAAGTGTTCGAAAGTGTTTCAACGCTAGCTGTTTGATGTGATGTGGGTTTATTTTTTATTTCCACTGAATTCTTTCTCTCGGCTTTTTTTCAATTAAAACGAAAAATACTCGTACAACAGCGAGTACAACTTATTAGCACTTTAAATGCGTACATCGTTGACATGTAACTCATTAATTAAAAAACATCTGTTATTCGTACGTTTTTCATCATCCGCTCATTGAAAAGAAACCTAAAAACGAAATACTTGTTGTTGGCGAACAAATTAAACTTTCTCATCAAGCGACGTACAATTGCAAGCCAAGGCAATGCAAGGCAGTGCAATGCGCATTGCATTGATTTGATGCGTTCAATCAACGTAGCTCAGCTCAGCTTAGACTGAAGCTGAAGAAAAGAAGAAATCACGAATGAATTATTCTTGTGCGCAAGTCAAACGCATTAAATTTTCACTTAAAATCCATAGATTTGTTGCACAGATAGCAGCGCAATGGCGTGTGAAAACGATAAAAATTCGTCGCTCGTTGCAGGCGAGCTAAAAGTGTTGCTGCTTGCAAGCAAATTGATCACAATGTAACGTAATGGAAGGCAGGAAACCGCAATAGAAATGCAATCCCTGTGAAGTAAATGCATCCAAGTACAAATCGTTTATGTACCAATAAAAGTACATACGTTGAATTCGATAATTTATTGCTAATTAGCAGCAGTTGATGGAAACAGACGTATAAATTACTGAACGCTTAACATTCCCACCGCACGTTTGCAATATTTGAATGGTTTTTAATTGGTGCAAGATGCGAAAATGAATAAATCAACTTGTGTGGTAGCGCGCATCCTAGACATTTTTCTTGAGGACATGCAGCAATTCGCGAAATTTTCCGCATACGCCGAACGAATGCACCGTTAATGTGTCACTGTGTGCCGGAGCGGCATCGATGGGATTCCAATGAAAATTCATCGATACGTCTCCTTATGATTGCAAATAAAATCGCTCGGTGCACCGCAGCGCGCTGCGAAAACGGATGAAGAATTCTTACCAGATGCCGATGCGCCGTTGGCGTGTCCTTGCGGCGCATGTGTTTGCCCAAGTACAGAATGGCAAAATGCCATCGCCGATATGACAAAGTGCGTAACAACGGCATCGGTAGCACCACCGACCGACCGATAAGCAGTAAAAAAAACGACCAATTTATACTATTGACTGTAATTTTTTTAATTATCGCAGCGTGCACTGAGCCAACACAGAGGTAGGCCACACAGCGAGCACCTCAGTGTCCAGCTCTCAGCTAAATGTAAAATGTAAATCGCGCTTTCCAGTATTGCATATTCGCATTTATTTGGTTATTTATTTAACTGCCGAATGGAAATGTCGCATTGGTCATGCTGCAACTGTAAATGAGCCGGCATTGTGCATTTAAATGCGGAGATCAGAAGAATCATAAGTTACCATCGCTTGCTCTGTCTGCTCTGCTCTGGTCCTTGCTTGCTTACTCGCTGGCTACTTGTTTATGAATGACGTTATCGTTTTGCTCCTCGCATCTTAAGAGATCTTGCGAGACGAACCTGAACGTGAAGCTGAAGCTGACTGGCTTCTTGTAAGTTATGAAAGTCTTTCGCACTGCAAGCTCCCTGGTCTTGGAATTGCCTAATTTGAAACGTAAATGACGCAAATTATCATTTCGGCTAATAAATAAATAATTTATTGATTACCCAGAAGACATTCCTTCTTACTGCGTCGCTTACGGTTTTTTCTTGAGTTGCATCCGACAAATTCATTGATTTATTACTCGCTCAGAAAATTATCAGGAAATTATATTTGACAGAGCAGAAAAGTAATTCCTAGCCGGCACAAATGGCATAATCTAATCCAACTTTCAGAGCGTTGAAGAAATATTTGGAAAAGCATTTACGATGATTTATTAAGCCGCATGTTACGGGGCGATTAGTAATTTATTAAGTCAATCAAAGACGCAGTTCAATCATTAGCGAGCGATAAATACGAATGTATTATTCACAATGTGTGTTTGTTATGTAACTGGCGCACATTGATTGACAACTGAAACTGATAACACGTCACAGACCGACCTACTGCTCGTTGCCGATAAAGCAATCAAGAGCTAATGAAAAGAAATGAAGACGTCGCTGCGTGCGCGTTCATTAAAAGCGAATGAATTTCAAGACATTGATGAGCTAATATCTAATCAAATCCAGTCTACAGTCTGAAAGGTTGCAGGTTAGAAATTTGCTGCAGAGATTTTTAAATTATTAAAATATGACAAGTTTGCTGATAATATTAGGACTCAAGCAAGGCCAAGCTTTATTGTCTTTAATGCATCTTCTCTTAGGCTTTTATTAATGATGCGTTCCAAGCACAAGCACAAGAGAATAAATAAATAAATATTTTGTGTCCACTTTCATCCAATGCCCGCTTTCGAATGCTTTACGGTGTGCCGCGGCCGCTGCATTAAATAAACACTTTTTAATTCTTCTGCTTGTCTTGTCTCTGCGTTTCTTCGTTCCTTCTTCATGCCTGCTTACTCTGAGTCCAACTGAACTGAACGTCTCATAATAATGAATTGAAATTTATTATAGCAATATGCAAGCGATTGCCGATACAATACAGTAGAATATAAATATTAATAGACAATTTTACGAAGAATTTTATTGTTTAATCGACAGGAAACATTTTTCTAAGATTTCAACACTCGTGCCTGGTGAAGAAATGTTTGGAAATTTATTATTTTGACGAGATTTCTCAATTAAAACTGGAAATAAAAGTTCAATACCATGGCCGGTAATTAATTAAAAGCATTTTTACGGAATCCCATGCAGCTACAGCGCATTCAGAAGCAATTATAGCAATAACTATTATCATAAAACGAATTCGATGACTTTTTCTTACTACACACGCGGTGCGTGGCGCGTTTTTAATCTTCATGGCACTCGTTCCGCGACGCATACCTTCATTAAACATAAATGCATTAATTTGTGTAAGTAAGTAACTGCCAGAGCAGAGCAGGGCCACTGCTGTAATCATAGGAATGCGTTAATTGCATCGGTTTTTGATTAATTTTTTTCAATCAATGCGCATAATTAATTCCATCGACTGCGCTTGCAATATGACAAGATGAATAATTAACTTTGTACATTTATACCCATAGTGACAATAACAAAAAACAAAGTCATAAAAAACAAAATGATAAATTTATAAGTAACAAGATTTAGAACAAGAACATTATAAACAGCAAAGAATAAGGTAGTGTGAAATGATAAGTTGGATGTTGACACGCATACGAAGATTAATTGATTTTGCATGGGTATTATATTGCAAACTACTATATAATACGCGATTAGACTTGCATTAACTAAATAAAGCCAGCTAGCAGGCTGCCATGCTCGATAGTAAACATTCATTCAAATTCGCATCAGGAATGACCATAAAAGGTGCGACGCGCGGCTCACTTCAGTTCACTTCACTCCACGTCGGTCGCTTCGCTTCGCTTTCGTTCCACCGTTGAATAAACAATTTACAATTAATTAAACATGTCGCCTAGGAGTTGCGTATACCTATTCGTAGCGTGACATCATCCTGCTGTTGGGTTGCGCTCTTTCTCCACTGTTTCTGCTTATACTTCTGCTTCTGCTTCTGCGTGCGTTTGTCCAGCACGAGCTTGCTAAATATAGAAGATTGTTTATTTACCTACGGTCGCAATCGATTTGCATGCACTTGAGCAAGTCAGTCGCCCCGTCACTACTTAATTGCAACAATTAGACGCTAATTTTTCAATCCAACATTCACTAAATCATATTCCTAATTAGCCTGACTTACCTTGGATTTGATTTGATGTTATTCAGGCTGTTAACAATCTTCATTATCTAATTATCTTTCGGCCCCTTGGCCACTGCACTAAAATTTGATTTATGTGCATATTTCTGCCAACGCATTGAAGCCGTTGGAAATGCCTAACTGATCCAATTATTGAATATCAATCGGCTCGGCGTTTAACTTTGTGCCTCTAATGCCTTCACTAATAAGGCTTAAACTAGTTTATTTCTACTTGAGGCACTTGCGCGTGCGCTTGCCCATTGCTCTTTAATGATAAATCATAAGGGAACTATTTTTATTGTTCTTGCAGACTTAACTTCCAGTTGGTTGGAAGGCAACAGAATAAAAAATTATTTTGTGAATACAATCGGCGCGCAGCGACATAACACGGCAAGGTACATAGATGAGATGTAAGTGAGTTTATGAACCTGCGTGAGAATCTGAGCGCTCAGCCACTTAGTGCGCGCATGTAAACATCAGTTTTAGTATCATTCGTTGCGTTTGATGTTGTTAGATGATAGCAGAGACAAGTCAAGTTGCCAGTGGCTTGTCGGCTGATTATAAAAAATAATCATGTAACGCGCGCGCAATTGCATGTTATAGTAACAAATTGAGTCGGCTTCACGTCTCTGCGCCGCCGACAAAGCAAATCATGCACGTTAACGACATCCATCCCGCAACGATGACAAACATAGTGTGTAGGTAAACTACGTTAAGCTGGCGAATTTCTTCATCTCGTTGAAGAGCTTGCTTTGTCTTCCAAGGATACGTATCCTATGAAAGGCCATTGCCATTGCTATTCTTATAAGCAATTGCAAAGCATTGATATTTGGTTATAGGTATGACTGACAATGAGTAAGAGTAAAGAAACAGTGAACAATTTATAAATGTTGATTAATATCAACCCGCCTTAGAAGTCTGGCAAGCAGACAGGCGAGTGTGATCACTTTAGTCATTAAGCCGTTTACTTCTGCGTCATTTAACAAATGCGAATATTTTAACGCCCATACGAAAAAGTGTCAAACAGCGACTAATTTATGTCGAGTGTTTCATTAGATTTTAGTTCTAATAGATTGGAAAAGAAGTATTAGCCTAAATCGAAGTGGTGCTTATCTGGACTTTCCAACTTTTATTTAAGTAATTCTTGTTGCGTAGCACTGTTGTTGATGTGTTGTTGCTGTGGTTAATTTAATTTTAAAGTATTTAACGCTGGAAAAAGCTATTTGTAAGAAACATTTACAAGCCACTTTCAGCGTTTCTCAGTCGATCGTTTAAGTCCTTTCGACAACGCAACGCGATGCAAGCGAAGGCGAAGACCAAGACGATTGCATCGAGTAATACGTCGCTAGATTTCGTGATAACGCAAATAAATAAAGTAAAAATGTTGCAACCGAGAAAAATGCGCTTACCTGACTTCCATCTAGAATCTTCACTCACAGCCAGCTAAGCTGGTGAGCGCCGAATGCATCAGATAAAAGTTATAAGCATCTTCTTCAAATGTGGGTGGACGAATGGACGGGCAGCCAATATGTGGGCATGCCAGACGTACGTACATACGTACGTGTATATCACCGTCGTGTATTTTTTACTAATGTGACAGCGATAACAACAATGCTAACGGCGATAATGGATTTCGTCGCGTAGTGCAAGCGCAACAAATTGATTGCTTGTGTTTGTTGAAATCGGTGAAAAGCCCATAAGACGCGAAGAGAAATTGCTGGTTTCAACGAATAAAAACTTTTCGAATTTATTCTCTTTTAAGTCACTGTTGGTGTGGATGTTTCTTGTGTTGCCTACCAAGAAACAGCAGCTTTACATCCATGAGTAGGTATATAATTTTGAATGTTTTTAAGCCTGAAGAAAGAATTGAATGGTGTGTATCGCCAGGCCATACCGGTGTAAGAATAAGTCATGAAACGCGTTGAAATAAACAGTAACCTGAGAATACAGCGTAAATTATCAATTATCCGATTTTGTGAACGCATAAAACCATCATAATTGCGCAAATATGTCGTAAATTTACGGTTCAGAGCGAGCAAACCAAACCAAACGCAACTAACATTGCGGGCATAACAATTAACTGTCGTCTAAGTAGTTTGCACCTTGTACGGCCAAACGACCAAGAAAGAGGCTCATATTAATTTAGAAGACATTTTAACCAGTGTTTTAATGACAAGAAAAAGATAAGCATGACACAATGTTATCGGTTATTTACCATAAAAGCGCACCAATTATTTTTTCTTCAAAACTATTTCCTCGTCGCGCGACAGCCACCTGTTGGCTGATAAATAATGTTTCGCTAGATTTATAATTCAATTAATTACTTTTCTCGCGACTAATTCATCATTCATTTGTCAGCATTATAAAATGCATCTGAATTTAAATTTAAAGGAAAAAAGTCCTAAATAATTATAGAAAATTACAATTCCAATAGTTCTGCGAAATCACTCACTGAACTGAACACTTGCGTTGAAGTTCAGTTGAGTTAGGTGCAGACTCAGTATTTTCTTCAATGTGTACCGGGAATTTCGCCAAGAAAACGTTAAAATTCGTTGAATATGCTCAAGCGAGGAATGCAACGCGTTAAAAGTCAGTCAATGCTGCAACTTTTAGAGCAACTGTCTTCGCAGCAGCTTTACAATTAATTCTCGAACAAGAATCAATCAATTAATGCCCACCGCTTGGCATTGAAACTCCTGATCCGTTTTGTACTGAACAGTATACCCTGCTTGCTAGTTGGCTTGTGGATTTTGTGGTAAAATAGCTGAGAAACAGCATTTTTATTTGAAATTGCACGCGAGTGCCTTGCGATTGAACGTCGTTGTTGATGATGATGAGGAACTGGTGCTATTTAAATGACTGCACGTACGCACACAGGGCGCAATGTAATGCAACAATGTGCAATTGTAATCGCATGCAATGTATGTACGTACAATACATACATCGCGAGCCATATCTTACCGATGATTTCGTGATATAAAAAAATGATTACGACAAAATTCTCACATGTAGGTCTGATGCTCATTCATATTTATCATCTTTAAGCATTCCATTCAATTGATAAGTATTTGTATGTAAACCAGAGTGGATGCAATAACAATATAAGTCCTGATAATATGAGCGCATCTGCATCTGCATTTGTATAGGTTCGAGTGTTTTTTCTTCCATTTCCCAGCGCATCCGACGCTGATGATTATTATTATTGTTGCTGGCGTGTTGCGAGCGTTGTGGGTGCATTGGATTGTCGTAAAATGTGTCGGAGTCCATTGTTGTCGCCGTGGAGTGTTTTTCGGACACTAGCACGAAGATGGGTACCACACCTACATACGATACTGCTACGCACCTTGCCCCACAACACGGCAAGTGCACGGCGACTCCGATACAAATTTATTGGGAATCCAATGCTTTTTAATATGTTTAATACGGTCATGTGTGTGATTTACGCAGACAGATATGTGCATTGCAACCATTGCTATAAATCACCTATTTTTATAGCAATACTCTTGTATGTACCCTTTCGAAATCATCTTGTTATAGGTACATACTTAGGTAATACTTTAACACAATTTCTT
>NBZA01002507.1:0-11399 GCA_003054995.1 Aleochara bilineata
CTTTGGCAGCCCACCGCCCTGCCTTCAACGCGCGTCAATAAACTTTCCCGACCGCTTTGCTTGTCAATTACGCCTGACAGTAAAAACACATTAAAGGGTTAGAAAGAGGCCCCCATTCGGGCACATTTCGCCATGCGCCCATCGTATATATTTATTTTTTTCTTGTATTTTCACATATTTAAAGCCAGTCGACATTAAAATCCGATAAAATGAAATTAAACACACAAAAACCATAAACAATCAAAGATAAGAAAAGTACCTAACGTACTTTCTTAATAAAAGTTAAGTAAGTATAAGTAGCTTTACCTAGAAAGATAGAAAGACAACGCAACGCCTGTACATTGAAAGAACAATTAAATTCAACACGTAGAACTATGCGAGTGTCGCCAACGCCTGTTGGCTGCTGCCTGGTGGCTGGTGGTATGCGTCCTTTGGAGGACAATTACTCGCGCTCACTTTGCACCACCAGGCCAGGCCGCGCAGCTTACGCCCGGTTATAGTTCCCAAGGAATCACTTATAATTATTAATGTCTGACTAAGAAGCCGTAATGTAATGCTCGCTTGCGCTTAATCTGCGCGCGTGAAAGGATAAAGTAACCGATTGTCCTTGGACGCAACAATGCAGCCAAAGTGCAACTAAGAGCCTGCAAGAGGCAGCAAGGAAGGAAGCAATGCTTGCTGCAAATTTGCGTGCTAAGAGCAGCATTGTTATCGTTTCGTTTCGTTACGTTGCAGAGTCGAGTTATTACTCTGATGCCTTGCCTTATTGCATATCTTTACTTAACATAACCTAACCCTCAAGTCAGTAGGACAACAAAAGCAATCTCTTCTCTTCGCGCTCGCAACGAAGACTTGATTACCGCGCGAGGACTGATTGTGAGTGCTCAACACCGTCTCAAGTTCGTCCGAGGCAAGATTATAGTCATTTTCCTCAGTCTCGTTGTCGAATACTGATAATATGTAGGTACTTTTAAAGCCGTTCAAATGTTCATGAAGCAATTAAGTTATTCAACTTAAACTTTTAAGATTTATATACTTTTGTCATACCTAATATTTCATGAATGGAGAATAAAATAAAGTGAAATGAAAGAAAAGAAAAATGCCTCAATTAAAAATTATAAATAGCCCGGTGTGTTTGAATTACGCGCGGTTGTTAATAATACCCCAGCCAAAGCAGGACAGGACAGGCCAGGCCAGAGCAGGCGAGTTTGCTTTTAATTAAATCGCATTCATTATAATAGACTGTGACATCAGGCCAAGCGAGTGCAGTGAGATTATTTATGCAGCAAATTGATATTAAATCCTTCCGGCTTATTTGACCGAATGAATCTCTCCTCCCGTTCGTCCAGTCACTTTCAGGTGGCATGAAAAACATTACCCTGCTGTGCTGTGCTTTAGCAACATCCACTCACGTATTCCATCCGAGTCTTAGTCTTATTCTACTCTGCGCTACACATCCTCGTATAGCACAGAAGCGGATTATTAGATCGATCGCATCAAAGATCTAAGGTGATTATCGCGAAACTCGGCTAAAGCTCGCCCGTTTTTACGCATTTGCACCAACCACGCCAGAGAGCAGAGCCAGTGAACGAGTGTATGCGTATCGCGTGCACGTGCTGCTAGCGGCAGGCTCCTGTGGTCATTATCCGAGATAAGCTGACCGCCGGCGGCACTTAGAACCCCTGCGGGACGGCAGCGCCGGCCAAGGGAGCGCCAGTTGAGATCGATAGTTGACACCCAACGCACGCACATCTTGAATTGCAGATGCGTCGCGTTTGCTTCGTCCACTCTACACCCCAACCCATCCAAACCAAACCAGACTAGAAGCAGCAGCGCTTTAATAAAATATCAAGCGGGATTTTCCGCGCTGTCCGTTCGTGCATTTGCGTAAATGTAACATCATCCCCGTGGTCGTGTTTGCTGCTTGCTTGTTGAGGCTTTGCCTTTGCTAAAGCAAGTGCATACATGGATGCCGGGGGCCGTCGCGTCGCGTCGCCTCGTATGCTTTCATATTTAATTATTGTGGAATACACCACCTGATGGTTCGCCTGTTTGCCAGGTTGCCTAGCTGCCTGCTTTTAATGCAGTCACTATTCTATATAGAAGCAAAACAGTCCCTCTGCGTCTCGTTAGCTGTTGCTATTGCTTGCAATCCTTCTACAAGTGCAAGCAAACGTCGCTGGCGGCGCTACTTGCACACCAGACTACACGTTTCATACAAGTGAGAATGAAATTTCCAATTATTTATCATGAAATATCAAAGTAAAAACAAAAAAATGCAAGAAATTGATAATTAGATGGAAATAAAGTGAAAATACATCTGTTAAATATTGGCGCAAGTATCGCTCTATTATATTTGCTCGTCGAAGCATGTCATTCGCAAAGTGCGCAAATTGAAATAGAGCGGCGCATCGCATTCGCGTCGCTTCCAATGTAATGCCACCCACATTGTGATAACTATTGTCATTGGCATTGCTATTGCCAGATTGTCTCTGTGCGTATTGTACGTATGTACGTACTGCTTCTCAATCCAACTCAAACTCAAACTGAAGCGAAACAAAAGTGTAACAAAAAATACAATATATTGATATGAAAAGCTTTCGGCAGCATATGTGTACGCGTACTCATACTCGTCACGTCAGAGACACAAAACACAAGGCGATGGCAATGCTCGAGGTGAAGGGAATTGCACAAATGTGGCAAGCAAAACAAACGACTCAATCATAAAGATAGCCTCGCTTTACTCTACTTGGCTTTTTCTTCTCCTTCCTTCTTCTTTCTGCGCTCTTAGTCAAGTCAAAGCAGCCAAACATGCCAAGCTTGCATGTTTCTTTCAGCCCGTGTGGCAGAGCTGAAGGGTAGAGTATTACTTTAAACGTGTGAGGAATGAAAGCATGAAATAGGGCTTTAGTTTAGTTAAAATATCTTGCAGGCGCAAGAGAAGAAGAAAAAATCTTTCAAGCAGGGGGAAGACGCGAAAAACATGCGAATAAAGACCCACCAACCCAGCCTGGCACGCTTTGCGTCGCCTGCAAAGAAGAAAATTGAATCGAAAATCAATTTCAACATCGACGTGGCTGTTTTGGTGTTTGGTGCCGGCGATGCGGTCACGCCAACGAACCTACCAACCAACGGCAACCAATCTTTGGCAATGCATCGTCGCCGTTATGGCACACTTCAATGATGAAATTAGTTGGAAATTTGCAAACGCGCAGCGGGCACGTAAGATAACACGAAATTCTACTCTGACGCCAGCGCTTGCTTGCTTTCATTCCCCGAAGGAGCAAGGACTGCGAGCACAAATTCGAATGATTTCGAATACGAACATACAGCAAACATCGAACGAAGTCGAACTTCGCCTTCACTTTCGCACTCGCATTCGCATTCGCAAGTCAAAGTCGATCCGTAATCGAAACGTGAGCGTCATGACAAAAAGATAAACACGAAATAGGCAGGCGGCAGGCAGCAGGAGCAAGAGCATTGAGGCAACACATTTTAATGATCTGCGAATTCAGGCAACTGCCGCCTCTCCTCTCTTGCTGGCACTCAATAAAAATAATATGGAAAAAAATAAGCACACCGCGCCGCGCCGCACAAACAAATATTCAGTGTAGTGAACGTGCGGCAAAACGACATCCTTTTACTCCTCTCCATCCACGGCACTCCACACACCGAGAGAACGAGTGGTAGTCACGCCGGAACGTTTTCCGCTCATCTGACCACAATCCACACGCCCAGCAGGATAACGCGCTATATTCCATCCACTCTACACTGCAATGCGTCCCGGATAAGGTAAAAGTGGTCCTGGTGCTGGTTTTTCCGAAACGAGACGTAAATGAAATTTGCATGGGCCAACCAACCAATAAAAAAAGGTTCAATTTTGTACGCCAAATCCGCGCTAATGTACAACATCGACGACTACGAATACGACTACGACGACGCCGAGTGTCCGCGCTTTGGCCATGGCTTTGCTGCTCTTTCCGGTCACCAGGCACGTATCACACGGCTAAAAAGCATTTGCCCATTTTTTCCGCAAATGAATGAACGAACGAACAAATGAATGAGCAGAACAAATGACCAAATGCACTCACACGATACAAAATTACACCGCATTTCTTTCCACATGTAACTACATTCAATGTATAATATGTACGAGTAGGTGGTAAGTATTTAGATATAAGTAGAACGCAACCAACATTAAATGAATCTTTAACTGCAGTGCTATTTCTTGCTGAAAATTTTCAACAACTTGGGTGAGAGTGAAGTGAAGTGATGTGAAGCAAAGTCAAAGTCAAGTAGAGTGACGCTGAAGTGCGCGTGTGTTTAGGTGGATGCGTGGTAGAGGCATAGGCATTACTTTATCTTTAGTGCGACTGCTTGCTTGCTTGCTGTTGACGCTGATCTATTTGCAAATGTCATTTATGTGTCACGCCGGCATAAATAGTTGGCGTTTTCTGCATGATGCGTAGCTCACTACGATCAAACCCAAGTGCTTCTCCTGCCCTTGCTCCTTCTTCATCCTCGTCCTCGTCCTCGTCCTCATCACAACCCCCCATTGCCACATCCACAGAGCAATTCCTATGTGGATTTCCTACTTCCTTACTTCCTTAGTAGCACCGCGTTGCCTTGCCTTTCGTGCATGCAATTGCCATCAATGTGCTTCCACTCATTTAACCATTCCATTCTTCGCGATCGCAACAAGCCTCAGCGCAGCGCTGCACAGCGCAAGAAGCATATACGTGTCGTGTCGCGTTGCGCTGCGTTGTTTTGCGCTATGTTGTGCTGTGCTGTATTGTATTATAGAGTATTGAGCACGCATAGCATAGCATAGCATAGCGTACCCCATGGTGGCGCCGAACGCTGCCGCCGCCTCCGACTTCACTTCACTTTACTCTTGGCGTACGCAACGCAACGCAAAGCAAGGGTGTGTAAATTAATTCGGCCGAGAGGCGCACGCATTAATGAAAATCTCCCCATTTTGCTTTACGAAGACAGCAACTACCATTCAAATTGGGTAATAAGCCGTAAGAGGGTTCTCGAACGAACGACTGAAAGACGGGAAGCAATTTCACTAAATATCAACTACCAGAATCTGAGTAAGCAGGGATTAAAACTAGTATACTATAGTGACATACACACACAAGCATTCTTTTATTTCTTATCATATCTAGAATATTTTCCCACGTACTAATATGTGTAAACACTTCGAGTCTGATTGGAAATTTCAATAAAGAAATTGTTCCTCGTGCCGTGCTCTTCACTTCAACATAAAGTGAAAGCAAAAGTGATTTTTCATCTTTACGAGAGAGGAAATCAAGGCCAAGAAAAGCACGAGGCCGAACCGAAGCCGAAGAGAAGCGAAAAAAGAAGGAGAATGCGCGGCAGTGCGCCGCAATCGATAAATCAGGCGGGCGTAATAATGAAGACGAATTTTGGAATGCTCGGAATTTATGACATTCCGTGCCAAGCGGCGCGCCGTGTCTGGCAGCAGCCGTGGCAGTGGCGGTGGTGGCGGCGGCGGCAGCAGGAGCTAATGAATCCGTCCCAAGTATGCAGGCCGACCAGCCAGTCGACTGCAAGTATTTCGCTACAATGTCGTCAACGTTTGCCACCGCCGAATACGAATAGAACTACGATGAACGAATGAATTTATTCTCGAAACCTGAAGCAATCTGAATACCAGTTATATTTTTTGCACTTGCACAAGAATTCATCCACCAAATGTACGCATTTCCAATAAGCATCATCAAATCAGTCGCAGCTGCAGACAATTTTTCTTCAAGACTCATGAGCAATAAGCTCTCGAATTGTGATGTGAGATAAGTATCAGAAGAGTAAGTTTTCAGGAAAGTACAAGTATTATATGTGAAGTCACGTAGTAAATTTAATTCGGGCGCACGAAAGAGGAAGAAGTTGCTTGAAGTAAAGTGTATTCAAGACAGACACCAACTTGGCTTGGCTTGGCTTGGTGGTGGCAATAATTAAACGTTTGTCAAATTACACAACGACGAGGAGGAAGAACACCAAGAAGCACAAGAAAAAGACGCCGACGACCAAGAGCAAGCAACGTCTCACTGGTGCCTAATCTACGGTGAAATTAAAAGTCCGCGCAATGCCATGCCATCACCGCCTGCCTGACTGGCCATGCCACGCAAACAAGTCTCCCGAATTCCTTGGCAACCGCAGCGCGAACCCTTCTGCGTCGAGGAGGCGAACCCTTTCTTTGCTCCGTTGACCGCTCACGCACCAAACCTTCCCTTGCCTCCCTCATTCATTCCTTGTGCCTGGAAGGCGCCAACGCATAATAAATACAACTTCCAATTCCACGCGCGTGCACTCAATGAAATTTTCTCTCAGCCTCTTTTCGCTGCGCACCTCAATCTCAATCTCAACATTCCATTCCATTCCATTCCTCCTCCACTTCAAGTTCAATTCAAACAAATCCTTGCTTGCGCCCCTTCACCCCTCACAGTTGATTAGTCGATAGATGGCGACATCGTCTTATCTGTTTATTTGCATATCGCCGCAATCTAGCAGACAGCAAGCACGTGCACGTGCGCCCGCAATAAAATAGAGATGTGTATGGGCGATGATTTTATCGACGTGCCATCCAGCACCGGCTTCCGGCATCCAACACATTCATCCCTCCTGAGCGTCGCTTAATAGCCTCGCCGCACCACTCACGAAAGCTCAAGAAAGCAACGCACAAACACACTGCAGTCCTGCTGCTGAGAAAAAAAACGCATCACATGCCTTATATTTTATGGTTTATGTTTTGTTTTATGTTAGTTTCGTCATCACTCCATGGAAGGGAAAGAGGTGGGTGGCTGTTTGCCATCGCAAACGCGATCCATCTTCGTACGTGCACGCCACTTGCGATGCAATTCACACTCGCTGGCGGTTGTAAACTACGTCAAATTTAATCAAACTGCCGACCAGCCCCTCGTCGTCGTCTGTTTATTATTTCAGCGCGCCGCGGTCAGCAGTAATAATGCACAGGAGCGCACGTTTGGCACATGTTTGCACAAGAAGGAAGGAACGAAGGAAGGGCGCCCAGAAGAGACCTACGCTGTGCAGCACAACGCGTGTGCCATTTACGACAAACGACGAACGCCGAACAACGCTCATACCATTCCAAAACTCAAACTCATTTCGGATATTTATTATCCTTGTTCAACGCGAATGATACCGCCACGTACATTCGGGGAGATATTAGTCGAGCGTGCATTCATTCCACATTCAACCTTCGCTTCGTCCTGATTCCACACTCTGATTGTGTGTGCGCCACTGACCACTCAAATTCGGATATGACCCTGGTGGTTACCATAAAAAGACTCAATTTTAAACTGCGCCTTCGCGGAGTATAGCTTTCCCTATTTCACTTCATCTTTCCCGAAAGGTGGCAAGCAAGTAGTAAGTAATACAGATATTTTCCTTCATTTGAATGAGAACCCTTACCATACAGTACATTACATTATATTACAACCGGAGTTTTGAATGAATTGGAAAGCAAGAAGCAGGAGCACGATTGCATTTAGGAAGCAGAGTGAAATCTTTCTGCAAAGTGCTCGCTGGAATCACTGGTCATAATCGTAATCGCGCAGAGTGCTTACTTGTTTGCCGGCATCTTCTTGACCGGAATGCGATGCGATGCGAAAAACGCGCCGCATCTGGACCAAGAAGTAGTCTTGTCCTGCCTGTCTGCCTGCCACTAATGGACGAAGAACCAGAACCAGCACCAGAACTAGATATAAATAAAGACGCAAAAGCGGCAGCCACTAGCAGCCGACCGACTAAATGGTTTATATCAAACAAAAGCCAGCTCGTTAGCGACCCTCTCGCCCGTTAAACAATCTTATCTGACCACCACCCACGCATGCCGACCGTTTGCAACTCTATTTTAATTCGCCTCGCCTCGGATTGCCGACAAGGAGCTGAGCTGTTTTCGGCACGCGCGCGAATAGAGAATGGAAGCTTTCATCAAGCCAGACGAACGTCCGATGCCATCATCATCATCACCATCGTCTGCTCAACTCAACTCAACTCGGTTCGTTCACATTTCAAAGCATTGCACGAGATAGCGTCTTGGGCAAATACGGATGGCCATTAACACGCCACAACCACGCGAAAAGCTCAAACTGAACCCGAAGCGAGGCAGAAACATACGACACGAGAGAAAATAAAAGTGCACCGTGTGCACACCGACAGCCATCGATAATGCCCAATAAATCTCGGATAGACTTACTCGATCGCAACACACCACCGGCACCGCCAACGACAGCGATAGCGACAGTTCTGTCATTGCATATTCGTGCGAAGAAAGGCGAACAAGTGAGAAACGTGTTGTCGTCGGCGACAAATTCGAAACTTTATCCCGAATGAATTTAAACTTGGTACGAGTTGCCGTTTTCGTTGCAGTTGCAAAGCCGAAGTTGGCGGAATGTTGGTTCGCTGTTCGCTGTTTGCTGCCGCTAAATGGCAATAGCAACTACGACCCCAAACTAGCCTCAGAACTATTCATTCATTATTGATGGTATTGATGCATGATTGTCGGCTAACTTTGTCTGTGATTAGGATTGGCGTGCCGCCGATTGTTGTCCAACTGATACGCTATAGCCTGAGCCTTACAGCATGCCTGCAGTTGTCGTAAAGTTTGTTGTTTGCCGCCTGCTATTGTATATTGATTGCGTCACGTGCAAAGGCAAAGAAGCCAAGCCGAAAACTTGCATTGCGAACGCTAGCCGATGATAATGAAGCCGAATTGCGCATCAACAAGTTCATCATCGCGTATTGATTGAGCGTAATAAATCTTGCGCGTCAGCCGTGCGTTTCTGGAGACCATTAGTCAGTCTCCTCCGAGAGTTGCACACGAAACACGTACACGAATGAATCCACGTCGCATGAGTACAAGTGCAGAAGAAAACGAAACTTTCATGTGATTACGATCATCTCTCAGGTTAATTAAGAGACTTTTGATGAGTGATTTGTTCAAATGCACTTACAATTTAAGTTATTTCTCCTGAATATGGGGGATGCTCGCTTACCTGAAACAAATAAACAAAAGTTTTATTAAACAAAGCATTAAACAAATAGGTATTTTATAAATATTGCAAAAGTAGAAGAGCCAAGAAGAAAACTTTTATTTTTAATATAAACCAGTGGCCGATAGAAGTTTTTTGCTGGTTGTATACGGCAATTAAATTATACTGAAAAGGGGTGAAAGTAATTTCAGTTAATGTGGTTCGAGGGCTAGAGCGCGTCTGAATTACAGCGTGAATTTAAAGCTTATAGATGCAAAACATTCCCCGTTCGAAGGTCCAACTCGTACTACGAGTACATACTAGTCCCACAGTCCACAGTCGGACTGCACTGCATGCCGAATCATTTACATTTTATTGCAAATTTATGCGAATTGATGTTTTCCGCGCGCTCATAGCGCACGCTTTTTGCATTCGTTCAGAATAAGCCACTTGTAATTATATCACGCCTTTCTATCTATCTATCTATTTAGCCATCTGTATATTCATCTGCGTAGATTTAATTCTACAAACATATTGTAGATATACATACTATTCTCTACTGCACAAAGCATTGCATAGAATTGAAAAAAAAGACAAGAAAAGCAAAGAAAATTCAAGTAAAAGCTCATACAGAGAAGTAAACTTTCAAGTAGAAGAAAACCACCACCCAACGAAATTCATTATTTTATCAACTGCAATTCGTACAACTCTACTCTATTATACCCTCATTCTGCCTTCGTTTCAGTTACAGTTTCAAACAGAAGGACAAATTGTACAAATGCCAAAAATGATAAAACATCAAGTGCGCGAGCCGAGGAGTAGAAGACCGACTGCAGCTAGATTACTGAAAAATTACTCCGTTCAAGAGTTGGAACTTGTTCGTCGTGTCTTCCGCTTCGTTTTTCTGCGTTTTGCCAATGACCAAACGTAATAAACCGACTGTAATAATCCGAAAGTTTAAGACAGATTCGCCAACTTTTCCCTCCTTGCTTCATTCTTTCTTTTCTTTTGCCAAATATCATAAAATTTGCCAAGAAATAAACGCGAACAAACAATTCCAATTCCTTAATTTCGCCATCCGTGGAGTGCTTAGTGCGTAACGCACTGTGAAAAAATTCCAGCGAGAAATTAAAGCCAAAGAAACGAAACGAAACGAAATCGAGCAACTTGGGGTGCTTTTTCCAATTATCGGTCTTTACATGCAAGGCAAGGAAGAAGGCACTTGGCCCCACCAGCGTTCGTTCCTCCATAAGAACCAAGATAAACAGCACAAAAGCACTCGCCACCAGGGCATTCTTGTGCGTAATGCGTGCACCGCCCACGCGCTGCTTCTAAATTGCCGGACGCGGGTCGTCGATGAAACTCCCGAAAAATCTTTAAATCTACCGACAAAAATTCTCATTCCTGCGTGTCATCCTTTTAATTAATTTAATAATAACTTTGCTTTTTACACTTGCAGACTAATGAAGTGTGTATGTCCCTCACATTCATTTCGTGAAATATTCCAAAAATTAAACAAACTTTACGAGAGAAAAGCCATACAAAGGGTAAAAGATCAAGACTATAAGACGGTTCATAAAAGCCAAACTCTCATTTCGCGTTCGTCTACGTCTACGAACTACGAACTACACAACACCAGATAATACAATAAGACTGGAACAACTATCACAGAAGACAACAAACGCGGTGCACGTAACATAAACCGCCACCGCCACCGCCTTGGTGGTTTTACGACGGCCGCAAGAGCGCATTGGATGCAGCTGCGGATGCACTTTGACGACGTCATTAGCTTTCCGTAAACGATTCGTCATATATTCGCAAATTGTTATGATCCTGGCCGCAACCACCACCTACCGCCACCTCCTTATAGTGTTCCCGTATATTGTTGGTAATAAGATAACATTAACATTGTGCTGGCTGCCGGCTGTTAGGCCCTTGTCCCCATCAATATCTGCGATTACGTGCGCCATATAATATGTAATCATAGTGCACATTGCACTGTTCAGCCTTGGGCCCCTGGATACACTACACTACAGTACAGTGCAGTACATACAGTATTGTATGGCAAGCAGCATGACCATGACCGCAACTATACAATAGGACGGACACTGGGCCCTATATTCCACTCCACGCGCAGCAATTGCACAATTACACATGCATCCCATCCTGTCCAGCATGTATTATATTACAGAGAGCTGAACGGCCGGACACAGAGCCTGCCCTAGCTAGCTGTGCCCGCAATAGGCTCGACCAGGAGTCGAGCACGTAAATTACGAAACCGCGATCATTTCAATTAAACTGGAATACGTAACTAGCAGACAGCCTGTGCACACCATACCATACCAATTGGGGTCCAGAGGACACTCTACTGCTATTACT
>NBZA01002516.1:2013-15982 GCA_003054995.1 Aleochara bilineata
CACAGCCGCTAATATCCCAAGCAGGATAAGCGGCATTTTAAAGTTTTAAACGCCCTCTAGAAATATAATTTCAAACTGAAAGTTTCACAGTCTGTCAAAGGCAATAGAATGGCTAATAAAGAAATAAACAACAAACGCATGGATAATTTACATTTGCATTTGTTTGGTTTTTCGTGAGTGAGCAATTTTGATAAAGTAGCGATTAGCAAACCAAACAGCAGGTGGTAGAATGTAAACCTTCTGATTGCAGAAATAATTACCTACTTCTGTTGTGTGTGCACAAAAGTAGCCATTGACTACTCAGATGGTAAGTCATTGTTTATTGCTTGACTTCCATGACTTCCACCATTTGTTTCCATGGTAAAGTCATAAACAAATACGCACGCTGTTCACGAAGCGCAACCGTAAACAGAAATGTAAATGTAAAGGCAGAAGTAAGATCTTTAAAAGCGCAATCCAATTTCCGTTCAAGGAAAATCATTAATTATCTTCATCAAAAATCATCTCAACAGGTGTAAAACTGCAGTAAAGTATTATAAAGTATTATTAATTAGCAAGATCAACGCTTTGACAACCGATTAAATCTTAATTATGTAAAGATGAATCAGGGATTAGCATAAACATAAAAAATGTTATAGATGTTGAGAAACTTTAGTTGTTGACTTTTGAATTTGCATTTTAAAGAATTAATTTTCCAATAGATATAAAATAATTAATTAATTAACTAATTAGTATTACATAAATTGTAGAATTGAATGACCTGGGAGAATGGCAGTTTGTTGCTTTTGCTTAACATTTGCAAAACATTTAGCGAATTACAATAACACAATAACCGTCCTGCCGTTTGGAAAATCTGTGTAAGTACGAGAGAAGTTGTACATTCAGCTAAATTGTAAATCAAGTGACTGCTGAAAAATCGTTAGGTAAATGTCAGCTGCCTGTGAGGAATACACAATCAGAAATGTGCATCTACTTTTCACTTAATATCGCTTGTTTTTCAATTTAAACTTGCATTTGAGGTTATGTATTATTAAGTAATAAAATACTTTGTTACAAAGTTGATAAGTTGGACTGAAATGTCAAGATTCCACGATGGGTTTTGTCAAAATAAACATTATCTGCCAATCAAAGTGTATGAGTTGAATGGCTTAGCTGCGCATCTTTGCTTAGCTTAAGTCATTCACTCGTATAATCACCTTAATTGGCAGCTGAGCGTGTCTATTAATGTTAAACAACCTTTGACGACGTTAAGACTTCGACAGCGCCGCAGAATATGGAGAAGCTTCGCCTCTTATATTTACATGCGTTGCGCAAAAGTCAACTTTACTTACTTCGCCAAATGCGCTTAATGTGTTTATCATTAACGCATGGTTTTTTCACTCAATCTCTAATTTTCTAATTCGCTTGTTGTTAGTCAATTATTATATAAATTTCGAGACGACTTTCTGGCGAAGGTTGCATGTCAAATGTCACGGCTGGTAATTATTCTGTGCGCGCAGCGCAGAAGAGCAAAATAAATAAATCTTTGCGCTTAATATGAAAAATAAACTTGTTGCAAAGTATTTTATGTAAGCGCAATAATAATGCATCTGGTTTCACTCTTGGTCGTAATCAAAAATCATTGCAGCAGCAGCAGCTTAACTTAAGCGAGGGCTTAACTTTTAAGAGCACTTAAGTCAGCCGCGTAAATAGTGAAAATGAAATTTGCATCTCGGAATCGTTTAATACAATACAGTCGCTGCCGCTGCAGTAATGAAAAGCAAGAGCATGCCAGGCAAGCCGAAATGAAAACGACGCGCAAAAAAGAAAACGCGGGATCATACAGATGCATGCATGCATTGAAGTCGCCACTTGAAATTAACCAGCGCAACGTGCCACAGACAAATGCGGCGCAGACGCGAAATCCAAGATGTAATTCAACGACGCACGTGAAAGTTGCATCGCGTCTTCTTCGGTACTTGGTACAGCTCGAATGCTGTTAAGGCTGCATGCACGTTGCCAAATTCAATTGAATAACTATATTTGACAAATGCAACTTATAAACAAACAATTACAAAACTAATCAACTGCATGCGCCTGGAGGTTATGCAACTTTAAACGCTTCTGGAAGAAACCCATTTCTATTTTTATCTATAAAATTGCTAACTGCTGATTGCTAATTTTATGTACATATTTTAATAGCATCGATGACTAATTATCAAGCATTAAAAGCTTAAATTAAAGAATTTATTAAACTCTTTTGAGTATCTGTCACTTGAAAAGATTTTATTACATAATTAATGCAAAGATTTATTTACTGGATTCTCGAAAAGTTAAAAAGGTATTTTGAATTTGCATAAAATCATTATTATCTAATCGTGACATGACATCAATTCAGCGATCACATTCGAAATTATTCACTCTTAAATGAATATTAAACTTTTACATGTAAGTATTATAAAATAATAAGAAAAAAGATAAATAAATACGTGCGCAGGTAAGAATGTAGCTTTCGCGGCGGGCGTGAATTTCGAATTTCGACTTTTGGCGAAATGGCAAAGTTCAACGGGTTTCATATTCCACCGTATTAAATAATTCTTCAGTCTTTACTCTGCGTCGTCTTCGCGAATGTTGACTTAAGCCATATGTAAATGGTTTAGGCAATCCTTGCAAGGATAATTTTTGTTCTAATGCTAGGAGCGTTGCACTTACCTTAGATATAATCCACAAAGTGGGCACACTCCTCGAATAAAAAAATGTTACACAGTTTCAGCTTCAATCAGTTTTTGATTCAATCATCACCCAGCGCAAAAATCAATAATCGATCGTTAGTGTTGGTGTGTCTGAGACCTGAGATAGACAGGATCAGCACACAGAGTTGGTACTGAGCGTTCGCGATGGAGTGACATCATTTTTATACCTCGATCGCCGTTTGTGATCGCTACACCTCCATGCCGTCGGCGTCCGTGTACGACTTGTATGGATGTATTTGCCATACGATATAATATGTGGATGCCGCATTCTGCTCATGAGTGAGCTTGTAGCTTCATCTTCTTCGTGTTGGAGCGTTCGCTTTGATTTTGGGTTTATCCAAAAACTGTCAACGTCCCAACCAACGCGGATTCGCCATTATCTACCCATTTTTCCTTGATTATGACACAAAGTTAACCACACGAAAAAGACACAATAAACAAATGATTTATTCTCTGCATTCCGTGGTAGATAATTTATTAATTTGTTTACTGTCTAATGTTTTGTGCATACAGTAGACATAACAAGAAGAACAAACAAATATCTTTCTGGAGTTACGTCAGGATAAGATGACACGGTAGTCCATCAATCACGGTATTGCGATACGAATTATAAGAGAAGAAAGCATTTCTTGCTTGTCATCTGTCATCTTTCGCCATCTATGCTTATTTATCTACGAATTAACGATAAATAATCAGCGGATTTTAGTCATCAGTGTATGACGGACGCGATGACAAATATGTGTGTGAGGGTCGTTCGGTTCTGGTTGGCGGCGAAGAAATGTTTGCGCGTATGTGATTGATACGTTCAGTCATCGGTTCAATCGCAAATTGAAATTAAAGACAAGAGTTGCACTTTATTTCATAACACGATTCCGTGAAAAACAATCCAAGATCGTCCATGAAATTTCCTTAATGGTCAAGTGATTCAAACTACATTTCTCTACCTCTTTTGCAAGTGGAGAAACCTCATCAATGGCAATTGCCATTGCCTAATACATTCAATAGATAATTGCATTAAAATGCAAAATGATGAAAAGTACGCTTAAATTATTGTAATTGGTGAACGTTGTTGAACTTTATCAGACAATGAGCGGCTATTATGAATAATCAATGGCGAATAGACTGTGATTTCATATGAAGAAAAATACAACTGAAGAAGAAGAAGAAGAGTCATAAAAGTTGCTTGCGTCTTTGATGTTGCGATTTAATGATAAATTAATTATATACCGAGTGTTGTCATATGATAAATGCACATTGATGGTTAATTGAAAATGTTATATTTAAACAATACCTAAATAAATAATAGAAAGAAAATGAAAGTTTTAACAGTGTGCAGAACATTTATTAGTGTTGACATTTTCGTTTGTCTTGAAATGTTAATGTCGAAGACGAAGACGCGTAAAGCCGCAAAGATAATAAAGTGAATGCTGCGTCTCTAATAATTTAATTTATAATTCGCCAGCTTTTTAAGCATTCATTTCAATTTTAAGCGATGATTTAGCAAAATTACACTAAAAGTTTCTGTAATGTTTTTAATTAAAAAAAAGTCTTAACATTTTGCTGCAGATTGTTGTTGATTACTAATTGTGAGTAGTTAATTAAATTAGCGAAGAGCTGATTCTTTTAATTGTTAATGAATCACTCACAAAAATAATTTGTGTTGTTTTGTTTATAATTGTTTGCCGAAAATAATTAATTCTTGCAAGTAACAAGTAACCAGATACCATCTTAATTATTTATGTAGCTGGTATGCTCATTACTTATTTATTATTTGTTTATATTTATTTTGTGTACGTACTTATTGTTAACATCTACTCTTAATAATTAGCAAACATGGAATGCAATAAACCTGGTGGAAAATGTTGGAATTCCCTATGAAACAAACCAACATCTGATGACTTTTTATGTGTATCCTGGTCTCTAATGTCTGACATCCAACTACCGTTTGAAACCAAACGTTATCTAATTAATTCATCAACGCGCTCTAAACCAACACACAAATGAAATTATCATTTAATTTTCTCAATCCATTTGAATTCGTTTTTTATTGCTGCGCTGAGAATTCTGCAAAGTTGAATTATTCATAAATTAAAAAACAAAATCGGTTGATTGTTAGCGACAGGAACAATTGATGTGCTCATCTCTTTGACGGATGAGTCTGCATTGTTCACCAATTAATTGTCATTCGATTCAATATCGCCTTTCATTTCTGTTTTTGTGCATGGAAACGCAGGATTGAGCAACTGTTTATGTATCACGAACTGTAAAAAGTTCCAGTGGTGTAACAGCCGTCTGTTTGTGTGCTCGCCCGGTTGCCTGTTGTCTTAAGATTGCACATCTCAAGGATGCAAAGAAATGTGAAGAACTTTTGGAGCTGATGGATGATACGTGATCAACGATGTGAATATTCTGTTATTGTTTGCAAGTACGAGTACGTTCGTTGGCATAGCATGTGGCTGTGTGTGGGAAACAGGATGCAAAACTTTATTGGATTTACAATACACATCACATTACGTCGTCGAAATGCTTCAAAATCATAAAATTCGAGCGCGAGCGTGCGATTTCTCACTCTATATTCATAGAAGATCCGTGAATTTGCGTAAATTTTGAGAATGATTAGCACATAAATATATTCGTTGATATTCAACCCAAAACTCATTTCTGGTTGTTCTTCAGCAGGTTTTTGTGTTTTTGTGTGAATCATCAAAAATTCTTTTCAAACATTTCTTCATATGGACTTTCCATATATTTTATGACAATGACTAAATCAAGGGCCCAATCAATGAATTATTACAATAACCTTTCAGTTTTAGGTAAATCTGGCAAAGTTATAATCAATCATTGTTTTCCGTTGAATAATTGTGAAAAAACACACATTT
This sequence comes from Aleochara bilineata, assembly GCA_003054995.1. Classification (NCBI taxonomy): domain Eukaryota; kingdom Metazoa; phylum Arthropoda; class Insecta; order Coleoptera; family Staphylinidae; genus Aleochara; species Aleochara bilineata. The sequence continues at coordinate 7,625 of NBZA01002516.1, forward strand.
ATATGCAAATGAACTATCGATAGGTGCGAATCAATCAATAATTGTTTAAATACGTTTGGATCATTATTAGCTCATCAATTCTAATGATTTACAAGTTCAATAACAACAAAAACGTACCCATTTTATCTATTGATGGGTGTCACGCATGAGCGGCCCTGACTTTTTTTATATTCACTTTTCCTCATCTTCCTTCTACTCCAACGCGCATTTTTAAAAATTAATGTATTCAGTTCACGTTTTATTTTCAAACGTTAATTATTGTCTTGTACAATAGGCCAGTGATATAATTAATTTGTTTTGCAAATGGCATCAAACAAGAAACCAATATGTATTGCTAATAATGGCATTTGATCAGTTTTTGTGTGATGCGCTAAAGGTCATACGAACCATACCAGGAAATAAGAACATCCGCGCCAGGCCACGCCGATTCAACAGCAAAGAATTGATGATATTGCGAATGCCACGCTTACATAACAAGCACCTCTCCAAATGTCTTCTTTTTTTATGACAACCAGAACAACACATTTTGCACGAATTTGCTATTTGCTCTTAAATACCCAAGTTTATTGTCTTGTGCGTCTTTAATACTTTTCTTGATAAGATGATAATGCATAGTGTTAAGTCACCTTTGTCCTCACGCTGTAAAAATCAATTACTTTGTGATAAACAAACGTGTGAAGGCTCTTAACGAGCATTTGTGACCTTTTTCAGCAACGATTAACGAACAGATAATTAATCATTGCAATTATAAATATTAATAATATTGGGAAGTGGTAGCAGTATGATCATGATCAATGATAAGCAGCCTTCTCACACTGACATTCGGAGAACTCTTCGGTTATTAGTTGAATGCTTATTACTGTGTTTATAATTAACACTTATGATCATACTGACAATGAGAGTATGACTAGCTATTAAACAAGGATTCAGGATGAATGCTGTGCGTAGACAGGAAGCAGCAGAAAAACAATTGACGCTCATAAATTCACGCCCAATTATGCAAATATCATATTAATAACACTCAAGACCACTGTTGTTGTTCTAAGCAAATATATTTGGGTGCTTCTGGATGTTTCCTAACATTCCTTGCAACATTGTTATTTGTTATAAAGTGATAAACAAATAAATTAATGAAATTTTTACTTTTCTAAAGAAATTGACACTTACATCATTCATAACTTAAGTAACTTCTTAGATAACAAGAAACTTTTGTGATTGTGAGATGAAAAGGAAAAATAAATTCATAACCGCGCATCACAGACACTCTATCTTTGGACTTTTTCGGGTTTTCGGTCATCAAGGTGGCGACCTTAACATTTCTACAAGAATTTGGTCAGGAATGCGAACATCGGATTCAGCGCCGCTTGCACAAGATGCATGAGCTGGACTGCAAGTGGTGGCCGAAAGGTTAGACTTCACTTTGGTGGCGCGTAAATTAATCGTCGCCCACGCATTGCTCTATAAATCTTTTTACATCAAATTTTATTACGTTCAATGAATACGTCGTGGTAATGGAACCAAGGGTAAATTTCGGACATTCGGTGTAAACGCAGATCAATATCCTAATATCCGTTTCCATACATTTCGACTCATTCAGAAACATTTCCACTCGATCTGTTTGTGTGAATTCGTTGGCTATAAAGTGTCTAATGAAGTGTCAGCACACATTCGCGTTCTTTAGGCGTGTGTGTGCAAAATAGGATCCGGATCTGTTTGGCCTTCACGTCGCGTTATATGTTTCTGTGTGCAGCAGACGAGGATTCATCAATGAGAGAAAGAGATGCGCGTAGATTGATTTAAACAAATGCGAAATTAAGTCAGGTGAATGCGTTTAGAATTTGAAACTAAGGCTAAATTTGAGTTTGTTTGAGGTTTAAGTAAGCTAAATCAGAAATATTCGTGCTGCAATTGAAAACTGAAACTAATTCCATAAATTATTATTGATCACTCATGATAGTCTTCTTAACGAGCTGATATTTGTTTGTAATTTTTTTCTAGCTCAATTATATTAAGAGATACAAGTATATATAGGTACCAGATTAATAGATGTACATCTTGAAAAAATATCTTGATGGCCTTTCTGAAATTAGGCAATCAACTTTTGGTTTTGTATTTTGACTTAATTAATGCGATGTAAATTATTTTAGTGCAACCTTTAACGAAAAATCTATAATCCATAATATAGTGCGTGCAGAGTTATCAAATTTTAAATTTTGAAACGCACAGGCATATTTTGGTTAGCAATTGTTTTCGCCACAGATTGTTTATTGGCGATTATTATATGTCAATGACACTCAAGATGTAGTAACGCATCTTAAGTTACCGCAAATACAATTTAGATGTTTGTTAATTATCGAATGTTAATGACTCTTGTTAATGATCATGTTAAAATTTTAATTTACATTCTAAAAATATTTCATTTAAAAAATCTAAGTTTTTTTAATGTGTTTGTACAGCGTCCTAACTAGGCATCAGCGAAAAAGCAGTTACCCAGTCCGCAAAATTTTTAGATCTTCTTAAATTTAAAAAGTGTATCAAAAGGCGCAATTACTTATTCTTCCCAGGCCGCTTTTATCGTCGCTCTGATGATAAAAGCGACTCTGATTTTGTGTAAAAATAATTTTCATTTTAAGTGCGGAAAATAACCTATACATAATCAACTGTTCAAATTATATTATTGTATAATAAACTTCTAATAGTTTATCCACTAGAATTTCACAATTTTAACAAATAAATAATAACTAAAATAACTTGCTCTTGGTAATAAATTATAGAAATATGATTAATTCATAAATAAATTAAAACTTTGACGACTACTTGACTTGAATCTGTTTGGTGATTAGTCACTCGCGCATAATAAATAAATTAATTAATACCTTTACTTTGTCTAACGATAAGGATGGGTCATTTATTATCATTGCCGTTTTTTCATTTATTATTATCGTTTTTTATTCTAAATTTGCAACAAATTTTGAAACGCATGGGTGTTTATTGTATTATTTTTGCGATTGTCTTGAATCTTGTTTTTGAGATTCTTTTACTTTTGTGGCAAAAGTTGAAATATTAGTGTATGTATTAGTGTATTGACTGACATTTTCATCATGACTCAATCACAATCTAGATCCTGCTACGTGTTACTACGCAAAAAACATTTATAAACAATAATTATTCTAGAAAACTATTTAAAAATAAACCAAACAATTTATGTCTAGGTATAATCTTGATTATTAGTAGTTTATGAATTTCTAGAAGCAAAAAAGATGGGTACAGAAGCAACAAAAATCTATGCCATCCTCGTAAAGATTCCAAAAATATGTAATCATTCACTGTTTAGCCGCAGACAAACGTCTCATGTCTACACAAATTCTTGTTTGCTCAAAGAATGTTCAGTTGGCGACACATAAATACAAAATCTGACATTTTAATGGGAATGTGTTATGACTTTTATTCAGCAACGCATATTCACAATCAATAGTTGTAAACTAATAAAAGGGGCCAATCATTGGCTCAAGAATATTTTTCTTACATAATCACGAATTAAATAAGCACATCTCTGGCTATCTAAAGCTGCCTAAATTAATACCTAATAAATTAATCAATCAAACATTGAAATTAAATCAACACCTACAACTAAACGTTAGCAGCATTCAAACTTATAAAACATTACGTATACAGCGTATACTATTTAACATTTAACATTTTTTTAAACTTTATACATAATTATGATTAATTGCAAGATGCGCAAGTCAAATGTGTCTTAAGAAAGTACTAACCTAATATAAAAATCCATAATTCATTACGACTCTCAAAATCTCCGTCTTTATTAAATTATACGTTTCATGCCATTAACAATAAGCATAGTTATAATTTATTTGAAGCGTTGTGACGCATTGATTGCGAATTTCAATTCTTTTTTTGGTTCAGCTGTCAAGCGATGTGTTAAATAGTTAATAAACGTTATTCAACAGCGGGCTGCTGGGGCGAAACAATATGTTTGAAATCGGCGAAGAAAAAAAGCACAGAGAAGAGAACAAATGAAGAAATGTTGCGTTCTGATGAAGAAATTCATGGCACCGCACAGCCATAAATAATTACGCGTGCCAAGTCACCTCACATTCAGTTGATTTCTTAACGCATCCATCAATCTCTCCATCTACACAAAACGCAATTAATAAAAAACGTACACAAATTTAATTGAATTCATAAATAAAAAATACTTTATAACTTTTGACTAGGCGCCCTCTACTGTTCTTCAAGGAGACACCAATTCAAGCCTAGCTAAAGTAAATGTCAAGCAAGAAGGACAATGACTAGTGGATTATCAATCAATAGTTTGGCAGGTATTAGAAGTGAAGAGTAAATTTGTTAAAAGCTCGCTCATTAATGAGAGAATTTAATTGCATGCGCGCGTCGTCATGTTACAATGCATTTACGAGTATTATCATCTCATCGAGCAGCTGACGACAATAAACACATAAACTAATTGTAGATTCGCGGCGAGCAGGTCGGCTCTTCGCTGGCGGCAAGATTATTACACTCGTTTCCAACGCTCGTTCGCTCGCGTCGCGTTCAGATCTTCACCGATCGGGCACAAGGCTGTAAACAATGACTTCTTAATAAACACCTTATGCTGATTCGAGACTCGAAACGAAACCAGCAATGTGAGTTCCATGGCGTTGCGTTGGAAATTCGCAAGTGCACTCTCAATTTCACTCAGTGTGCTTAATTTGAGCGTTCTAATATCATTTTTGAGTTTGCTTAAGACGCTTGCTCAAGCAAACAGTCAACGAGAAATTTTTCTTGCAGTATGAGAGCAAAAATATGAATTGCGTAATGAGAACACAAGCTTTTAAGAAATCTTAATTAATGGAAAATTTAGTAAGTAGTTAATTAAAGAATTTTATGAATTATAATACATGATAACGCAAGCTTTAAAGAAAAGATTTTTATTACTGAGACAATAAAATTGCTTGATATTGTGTCAAATGTCAGAGCGTATTGTGTGCATTTGTTTAAAATAGAAAATCAATTAAAATGCGATTGCGAAATGCGCTTCGCGGAATAATTAAGCGTTTTTGATGTACAATTGCGTCTTGGAGTAGGTATGTATTGCTGACTTTGATGCTTTGATACTAAATTCGTACGCAATTACAACGCAACGCGCTGTATAAGTATGGTAAGTATTACTTAATAATTATTTAGCTTAACGCAGCCGATGATAATTTCTTTAAAAGAAAGAATGAAACTGCACATTGCGTTGCAACAACCACAAATCAAACAAACAACAATTCTTAGATTTAAAGTCCAATCTATGGCCCATTGTTCAACTCGCATGTGGATTTTTCCAAATTTTTTCTAGATTATTTGGCATTTGAATGGAAGACGTGATTCAATTATATTTCTTTGTTAATTTGTTATTTGAAATATCATTATACATATGTACTGACAAACGTATTAAAATATTATTGAGGCAAATCTGAAGGTATTAAAGGTCAAGTATGAATTCACTTTGATTTCTTGTACAGGTCCGTTCTTTTCGTGCGCTCTCCGCATCAAGAAGCGTTGATTTCCCAGTGCTTTTCTAGGTAGTTACATATGTACACTCATTGCGCGCGTGTAATTAATGGCTGGATTCAAACCGATATGAAATATCAATGCATTTACGCATTTTTACACGATTTTCGTTCCGCGCTCGTGAAGTGCATGCGAATTCACACGCAGAAGGCTTCAAGTCGTGATGCATCGCAGGCTCCTCGCCATCGCCGGCTAAACTTGACCTCGATTTGTTACATAAATATTCTTTCCACGCCTGTTGCGCATCCAGCAGTATCCGAAGACACACACGTTATGAACAATCGTAAGATTAAAAACTTTTAAACTACTTGTCGCCATCTAGGAAATAAAGTACAACCTGTACATGTAAGACAAGTTGCCTATAGCTTGTCATATGTTTTTTAAAACTTTAACATTACTTTTTAATTACACTTATAAAAACCATAGTAAAAAATACTTAATTGATAAATAATTAATAAAACAAAAATTAAAATTATAAATTTATGATTGTTTATAAATTTTTATTTAAAAATGTCAATGTTTTTTATTGACAGTTTTAAATAGTTTGAGTTTACAAAGAGTTTTTACAATGTATTTTAACCTTATTTCCATGTTAAAATGTTGCCAAAACATCGTGTCTGTAAGTACAAATATAGCTAGTTTTTGGTTTTGCAATGCAAATGTTGCTAAATGTAGAAGGAGTATTTACGACTGATGATTTGACACTTGTCAAGAGAATAACATTCTTTTGCCATAACCAGACATGGTAATTGCTTATACATCCTTTCGGCCGCCTTAATTATGCCTAATGCCGCTGTAATGTTGGCGAATTTCGGGCGCGCTAAAAGCCAATAAAAAACCTATACGTGAGCAATTATCCTGTCGTAAGAATAATATGCAACAAACATAGAAATGCGCTAGATTTATTTATGTTTATGCAAAATATCCGGTAGGTGGTAAACGTAACCATTCGGTTGTTGGTGGTCATTGAAGAGTAGTCTTGGCAAGCATTCTATAAATGTTCTCATACAGTGAACACTCAACAATTCACCAATAAAGATGTAATCTATGCAATGTATGATAAATTCACCTACACAAAACTTGCATACTGACTGTAGTTTTTGTTCATTCCCGCGCTTTACTTGCTTCACTTTTCGATCGTGCAGAATGTGAGTTTCATTATTATAATTGCTCGAATGTGTGTAGGAGTAGCAGATATATGTTGCATTTATATACAAAGTGTTCACACTTAATTTGCGAAAAGAGTACTTGATAATTAACCAAAACTAGGACAACTTGTAAAAGATAGATCATTCTATTGAAATTAGGCACTAAATATTAATTTGTACTTCAAGATAATGTATGATAATAAGTTTTTGAAATGTTTAACGAGTAACATTCAAGTGAGCAAGGCGTAAATGAGAAGAATTAATGAATTAATGCGAGATCTGTTTAGCACTTGCCAAGCAGCAATGCTCATTGCGTTCGGTGTGTTTGGACGGATAGCTGACAAACAATGAATGAAATTTATTAGAACTATTTGTAAGCCTACTGAATGCGCGCTGGACGCAGCCAGCATTCATCCAGCTGGATCTTTTCGCGAATGTAGAACGAATTAAGAGCGAGTGCAGTACGCGTGCATATGGCTGTGCTATCTAGTCTTCGAATAAGTCTTCCTTAATAAACGCTCAAAATGCATCAAGTGCGTACATCAAACATTACACATTCCCAAAGGCAAAGTGTGCGCCGTGTAAGATTTCTGCATGAAATCACATCCAGCTCTTCGATTTCCACTTCGACGTCGACGTCGATATGTCTGGTGAGTGAGTGAATTGAATTCTAATTGGTTTCGTTGAAATAACCTCTGAACTTTGTGAATATTAATATAACCATAGAAAATCAAACAGACAGACAGCGTTCCTTGATAATAAACTAATGATGAGTGTTTGTTTAAGTCTTGAGTTTGTTTAAACTTTGTTTGAATCGAGAAGCGTCAGGTTAGTTTAGATTTAGACAGTTTGACGTGTTTTCATTCTAACAGAACGTTTCTGCATCGGTGCGTCTCGCTTTTCACTTTTCGTATCGCTTTTCATCCTTCCTCAATGCACGCTAGGTGCATACATACTCTTTGTGTGCTTCATGCTCATTGCACCCATGCAAGGCGACCGCCTCTCGTTCGCATTTCTCCTCATTGCGACGCCAGCAGTGGCAGTGGAAACGCTGCCCGCTCCGTTATCACTTCATTTCACTTCACTGTTTGATAGATAAGCTGACAATCATTGGCTACTCACTGTGTGTATTAATAGTTAGTGTGTTTATTAACTAGTTCTAACTGATTAGTGAAAATTTTAAGTGATAAGACTTAATTTCTGTGTTTTATTAATTATCTTGTTTATTTATATTGACATTTTGATACTTTTAAATTTTTGAATGTAAAGGGTAAGTTTTAGTATTAACTAGTTATTAATTATTATAAAATATGCATTTGAAATGCCATTGCACGTTGTAGAATAAAGTCCTGAAGTATAAGTAAAGGTACGTGATGTTAAAATGCATTTTCTGATAGCATTTGTGCGTGTTTTCGATGCGGTTATTCAGTTAGGTTTGGTGAAAGCCGGTCGGTTCGCATCTAACCCAACAAAACATACAATTAGAGGACCGACCATGAAGCGGCCGAAAAAGTTGGAACACAAGAAAATTCCTTTCCTCGGACGAGACTAGCATTTCGTCACGCAGCATCCAGTCAGTCTGAATCATTCGGTTTGCGTTGCCATGCATGAAAATGCGCCCAAAAACAGACGATGA
>NBZA01002522.1:0-52746 GCA_003054995.1 Aleochara bilineata
TGATTTACAACGGTTTGACACTTTCAAGTGGATCGTGTAGTTCTCTGGTTGGGCCGAGTTTACCTATACCTGTTATCTAAATACTTGTATACTATTATAAACTATGTGTACGTCTTACACCTGCGTGAACAACGCACATGTATTACCATGGATTATTATTTCGTTTATTAAGTTTTGCTTGCACAGCTTCGCTTCACTGTCTTCTGTTTGGTTTTGTTTTGCTTTGCTTTGGTGTGGTTCACATCAGATTGTTTTCAAGGTAGGATAGGAACAAGGCGCAAAGTTGTAAAGTTTATGAAGTGTTAATAGCATTTTGAGAAGTGCACTGTACTCGCTGCCAAGATGAATTTTCATTTTCATGTTTGATCTTCCATTTTTAAGCTGAATATAAGCACCACAGTGAACAATAACTGTTTATATTGATTGTGAGTGTTAACACCGATTGATGCCGACCTCGATTCGTTTATAGCGAGTTCAGAAATAAGCATTGCGCATTGACCACTTACTTATAATTAGTGGATTACGACAACGAGGTCGAAAAATCAATTTATTGCCGCGTTAATTAACGAGGAGTCTTATTTCTCGCTTCGATTTCGGGCGCCGACGAATCGGTTTATCAATTTGGTGTGACACGCGAGATGCACCAACATCCGCGCCGATTACAGCGCGCTTCATTAATTTCTTAATGTTTCTCTGCGATTCCCAATGCGTTTCCACTGAATTTACTGAACGCCAGTTTGTTTGTTTGTTTTACATGTCGCTGCGATGCGTTATTTATGGCGTGAGATAACAAAATTGTTGAAATCAAAATAACTCGGTAATGTTATTGAATTTAATTCAATCATCAGCATTCATTGACGATATTTAATGGCCATTAGCGGCGAGTTTTACAGACAATTCAAAACTATGTTGTGATATTTATGGTACATTTAAAACAGTAATGAATGAATTATGCCGTTTCTAATGAATCACAAGCCTTGCTTTTTGAATTTTTTGCTCGAACAATTTGCAATTTAATGAATATTTTATTGCGCGTCAAAACAACGGCTACAGTAATGTATTATATTAAATAATATTATATTTCAAGTGCACTTAAAACATGTAAATAAATTCCTCCACACGAATGCGTAAATATTTCAGCGGCGGCGGCGGCGCGCAGTTTATTGTTGTAAACTTTGTTTTTGCTGTATGTGTTGTTTAAATTTAAATTCCGGCCAACTGAGCACGAAAAACAAATGGAATGGAATTTAATACAAATTTTATTTCATTTTTTATTTTACTTTACGCTTGTTCGAAATCGTTCGGAAATTCACGTGCCGAGTGGTTGCAGGAGCGATAAATACCATGTGCGAATGAAGTTGCAACCCGGTGGGGGTCGGGGCAAGACAGATGAAAAGAAATAAAAAGAATTACCTTGTACGTGATGCTCGCCCACGCACGCCACCAGGGTGATGATGATGATTATCAGACCAATGTCCATGTTCATCTTTATCTTTATCTTCAGCACTTTATGCGACTTTGAAGTAAGTATCTGACTGCAACTTGTTTCACTGTTCCTGACACATGTTTTACTAACAAGTTTTTACTTTACACCCTTAAGAAGTAGGTAAACTTTTGATAAAGTTCAGCACAAATACGAGTTATTACGTTAGTCCATGGTTGGTTGTTGTTAGGTTGAATTGTTTGTGGAAGAAGATGCGATGCGATGCGATGCGTGCGTACGTAGCGCGCCCCTGGAAGAGCGGACGCGCACCGGCCGAGCAGCTGAACCAAACAGCAGCACAGTCGGCTTCAGACTGAAGCACGCGGCCGCTTTCAGCTCTCTCGCGGCAACAAGCGCGTCTCTGCGCCCAAGGAGCTTCCGGGAAAGCGCGCAGAGCACGAGTATTGCCGCCTCCAAAGCACCTTGCGCAGAAGAAGTGTGTCGATGAGTTGTTATGCATCTTCTCCAATTCGAAAAAAACACAACAGTGTCGTAAAGAATATTTACAACACCCGTCGGCGGGGGGCGGCGGCGGCGGAGGCGGTTTGGCAAAGTTAATTAAATTAGTTGGCAAAAGTTGAATTAAATCGTTTGTCCCGCCACAATGGCTCTACATACGTACGTCATTCGAGCAATTCTAAATTCTACAATTGCCTTTTCCTTCATTTGCTCATTTTCCCCATGCTCCAGCCGCACGTAATCATAACTTTACATGTTGGCTTGCTTGCTCTGCTCTGTTTATGCGTGCAGTCTGCAATCTTCACTTACTTTCCCAGACCGGACGGGCATTGTGCATTGTGCGTCTGCGAAAGTTGAAGTTGCACTGCCGAAGTGCAATGAAAGTTTATTACTCCCCGAATTATCATCTCGTCTGCCGCCCCCTCGCCGGCGTAAACAGCGTGGCAATTGACGCGGCAGAGGGCGGCGGAATGGCCCTCATCACGCCGCTCCGCTGATAGAACGAATATGCGCCCGGCACCATACCAAGTTTAAATTCCATTTGCGCAAAACGCAAAACGACGTTAACAAGCTTGACAACGATAGTGCCCTGTCGCGTGTACCTACATTATTAACCCCGTTTCAGAGCCTTTTTCATCCCTTTCCGTGCCGCGCACCTTGCCTTCTATTTGCGTACCAGCAAGCGGCGCAACCCTTCAGACGTCAAGCATCACATGGCATCGCGTCACGTAATTGCAGAGTGTAACATAATAGCACAATGCCACTTAAAACAATACATTTTAATGCCGCTGGATACTCTGTTCTTACAATTAATTCACTTGCTACCAGCTCTTCAACATATTGTATAACCGTTTCAGCACAAATAGTTTCTGCTAGAATGTCGTTTCACTTCACCTTCACTCTCATTGTCAGATCTAAATCTGTAGTGACATCCACAACCACTTCTTGCACGACTTGCACCCTGAACCACGTACAAAGTACATATATCATGGTGTCCAGTTACAGCAAGTAACCCCGGATGAAAAGTGAAATGCGTTGCAACAAACAATGGTTTCGCTTTCCAATTCAATGCGGTTTTCTGTCACGTTGTATTTGAGATACGTCGATATGGATCAGATATCCGATATCCATCCACGTGGCTGAAACTGTTTCAGTTCAGAAATTCAGTTCCCATTCGTTGTTGAATATTAAGATTTAAGATTAAAGTGTTCATAAGTACTAGAAAAGTACTGCCGGTACGCAGGCAACAATCAATTAACGTGAATTAGGACCACCCAACATACGCAACCCTTCATCGTCGAAGGAGGAGCGCTTAGGTGTTATTAGATTTGATGGGCGCGCAACGAACGCGTGTAATATTTAAACATTGGGAACGTTTCATAATCAGTATAATTATTTTAATGAAAGGGTGGAAATTAGAAGCTGCGAGACGTGCGTACAGGAGAGAACATTCATCATTCTTCAGCACCTTTCACCCGTTGGACACACGGCGAAGTCGAAGAAGTCGCTGTGCTGTGCTGTGATTAATGGTGTTTTCGGGAATCGTTATTATTTTTGTGAAAAAATTTAAGGGCCTTAATCGGCTTACATACTTATGTGCTTCAGGATAGTCCTCTGTGTTCGAACTCTTGCAAGCCTTTTGAGATACGAGGCGCGCTTTGATACTTTTCAGCTACTTTTCCATTCATTCCTCGGTGATACCCTGCACGAATCGAATGTGCGGTGCACAAAAGACGACGAGAAGTATGGAATATGCCTGGCTGCATTACATAACTCACATAATTTCGTATACCTTGGTGGATAGTGGCCGTGGTGGTAGTTCTACCCTCGAGTTCATTCATGTTTTTCAGGTATTGTTAGCGCAACAGCATTAGCCACGGCTTTACGCACCTTCGAGAATGCGCATCCCAACACCGAGCATTGAATTTCTCGAGCAGGTTCATTGAAGCGTGTCGTGTGGAAAAACATAAATCGCGAAAATATAATAAGTATAAGCAATTATACCCTCGAGCAGCAAAGCCTGAAAAGAATGTCACTTGAGTTTTCGGCTGGCAGATGATATAAAGCAAATATTAACCCGGCAAATAGTAAACATGTACGTATTTAAAATTTATGCCCGCGGAACAAGGGTTGTGATTCATTACGTGTTTGCTTTGAGCAAAAGAGAATTAATTAGGCTTGCAAAGCAGCGCGGAAAAACTAGCGAGCTCTGAATAAAATACTTACTTTATTTAAACATAAATGGAAAAGTTGGAAAGGCATCGCTGGCTTTGAGCGCGTTCGCGTTCCATCTTTGATAACTCACATTTTCTCTCTCTGCGCGCGTAATTCGAAAAGTGGTTTCCTAATTACATTTGCCCGGAAAGATTCGAATTAAATATTCAGACCTGCATGTAGAAAAGCAGGAAGAACCGCAGAGTAAACAAATAAAATCATCCCCCAAAGAAAGGAAATCCATGACAATTAAATGAATTAAATCAACTATGCAGAATGGCAATTATATATTGCATTGCAGGGGTAACAATACGCGTCTATTTGCTGAGGAAAACGCGTAAAACTCGGTGCATAATGCCGAAACTAAACAGAATATGATCCGACTATCATTATAGGCGTGTCGGCATTATGCACCGATTTTTTGTACACGATGCGCGGATGAATAACGATGCCCTGATGCCATACGGCCATCTGTCCGTTTCGTTTGTGTCACTCTTGGTCTGAACCGAACACTATCAGTGTGTGTTTTCCAAGGAAAACGCTCGCAGCTATTGTGTTTCCTTTGGGGTGCGCTTAGAATGCAACACATAAAGCGATAGAAGCGAGTTCAAATAATGTTTTGACTTCATTTTTAAAAGTCCTCCAGGTAATCTCGTTAGCCGCTTGCTTTTGCCTTTGCGCTTGCTTTGAACACAGTCAGTCAGTCATTGAGTGACAGTTTAACTATTGATTCGCCACTCACATTTCGCAACGCGTCGCTGTACTGGTTCAGTTTGGTTCGTTGAAACAATCGCTAGCTGATTGTGACGTGCGACGCGGCACACGGTAATCAATTAATCAAGCCCGCTAAGCGGCATTGTGCCCTGCCGATTCATCTTCAGCGGCGGCGAAGTCGATTGTGCGACATGTCGCTCCAATCGTCAACCAACCCAGTTCCAATCAACCGCAGCGCGATGCGTCGCAGCCATTGCGCTAATTACTCTTTCAATCTTGGCGTGCGATTTGCAAGCCGCTTTCAGGAATCTGCTCGCCGCCAGCCAGACAAAAAAGATTACTAATGACCGACGAAGCCTTTTGTTTACGCGCCCCCTTAATGCGCGCCCCGAGATCTTGAATAGCGCGTGCCGGCATTGTTTGTTTCTCAGATTCGACGAAGGAAACGGGTGAAAAACGCGTTTTTCAGTGGGCGCAACAATGTGCTGCCGTCTTGTTGCTGACACGCGTCCGTCCGTCCATGATTTATCTCAAACTTGATAATTAATTGAATCCGAAGCCGTGCTACGATTTGCCCAACGGTATAGTGCGCAGTGTACGAAAGTTTTCAGCGCTTTTGTGGTGATTTCAAGCGCGTAGTCAATCGCCAAACATAAGTACGTATAGATTTATTGAATGTACCCGCACCGCATGGCATTTAATAAAGTCGAACCCATCAGAATCCCGACAAAAAGCAAACATCTGCCAGTATTTTCACTTGGGCCCAGTTTGGTTTGGCCTGCATGCATGGAGACGTAAAATTGCATGCGCAAAGTTTCCTTTCAGCGCGCAATCAATGCGGAAACGAAATAAAGCGCTGGCGAAAGGATTTCACGCACGAACAACTACTGGATAATGGAAAATGAGCAAAAAGTTTCCAAATGCAAAAATCCCCTCGGCTTGGCTTGTTCTCGGGATTATCTACACGCATCTGGGTTATTTTCCAATAACCAGAAGTACCGTGCGCTATTTTTTCCGTGCCGACCTCAAGCGGTCATTCAGGGCAAAACTTCATTCAGGTTCGAACTCAGTTGTACTCGGTTGTATAGTTTATTTCTGTCTGGCAAGTTGGTCAATCTGAGTAGGTACGCTCCCGGGTGCGAAGTTTTCTTAGTTTCAATTAGCCCAGCCTCTCGCAGGTTGAAGTTTCTACAGCGTTTTCCGCTGACGCATTTAATTTTTCAAATTTCATCACGATTTGCATACTTACTTATGAGCAGCACAAGCGCCAATGCAGTGAGTAAAGTGCCTGCTCGTCGCGGAAAAACTGCAAATTCACAATTGCGCGGCGAGCAACTTTTAATCTGCATATGAATGAACAGATTAACCTCCCGATGCGATGTCTTGATATTATAACATCATTCATTCATTCATGCATTTGCTCAACTGTCGGCTTAATTGATAGAGTGTTACGTCTTCATCCAGGAAGCTATTCAACCCCAAGAAAGCAGCGCTTTAATAGGACTAATTAATACTGACGTTGGTCGATTGACTGCTTTAGACCCTCCACAACATTTCAGCAAAATCCCTAATAACTCATTCAATTTCGTGAAAATTTAGCTCGTACAGTACATATATTGAAATAAAAACGACATTGTGCCATCTCTCAAGAGACGAATAGCACTTTTGCCAAACAAACACTCAAATCCGAATGTTGCTGCGAAGGTTCTGGTTCTGGTCGTAGGTTCAAGTCCCTTTCTGCCCTCTGAGCCCGAACCGACCGCGTAAATAAACATTTTCGGCAGAGCGAGCGAAGCCAGTGCTTTCGCTGACGACGTCCATTTGTCAACCCCTTTTGCATACAATTTGGGCAAATTCCCCAAACGCATAGACACAAATCCTACTATTACTGATGATTGCACCGCGCCGCGCTAGCTTCATTTCCTTCTTCTTCAGACAATGCACATGTTTATAGCCAATTCAAGGCATTCTCGTATTCTTCTTCGGCGTTACCTTAAGCACAACACGTATTGAGAAAATGTACGAATCCGAAATCGCAATTTCGGCTGAAATGACATGAAATGGCTTCGACATTCACGTCGAGTTCGAGTTCAGTTCGCGTATTCCCAGGACGCCAGCCTGCCGGCAGCGTCTTAATGAAGATATAATTACGCGCAATTGTGCAGTACGCGTATGTGGTCGCTATAAATACTGGCACACGGCGCGGGCGGCGGCGTCATTACAGCAACACGAGGGAAGTTATCTCGCGGCTGCGAGCCGAAGCCATTGATATTGGCGGCCGTTAATAAAGGGTGGATGACCGGATGGGCCGGCGAGCTACTGGCGTCGTTATCACTCTGCGCGCCATAAATAACATAGTACTTTAATTCCGGGAGTTTAACTATGCATTCAGAGTATGTGAGAGCTAAACACTCACCCGGGAGATTGCGTACGCTGTACGCAGTGGAGTAAGGACCAAACAAGCAGCAGTAATTCACTCGACTTGCTTCTGGTTCGAGTTCTGGTTCTGGTTCTAGTTCCTGCCCGTGATAACATCGGAAATAAGTCGATTATTTTAAAATTATCGCCAGCACTCGTCCTGTCCCGGCTGAGGTGAAGAAGCACGTATGCGTTTAATACCGGAAACTTTCTAATGACTTTTCGATAACAATGCCAAGCAGCGAAAGGGCACATTCGGCAAAGTTTTACCCAAGGGTGCATATGCTCAAATAATTAATAGAATTACACTCACTCGTAGTTGAGTCGCGTCGAGTTGACTTGAGTTCAGTTTGCCAGGGCACGTGCGAATTAAGATTCCTCCAAGCCAGGAGGAAGCATGTTGTTCTTAACAGTTAAAAACAATTTGCCAATGTGGTGAAGACCGGTGGTCAGCCCGAAATTTCGGATCGTGTGACTTGCATCTCTGAGGACGCCCACCTCGGCGACCCGCCAACTTCCTGCCAAGATCTTGGCAAGTTTGCCTCTCGCCGGCGACAAATGAGCAAATCGGCAACACGCGCAAACGACATTACTGTCCGAAACAACAAGTGCCATTCGTTAGCGTCAGCGGGAAAGTTGACCCAGCTCGGCGTAATTCCTAATTCTTCAACTGTTAGTTCGTTAGGTGTTTGTGAACTGATCCTGCTCCTGCTCCTGCGCTTCTTCTAATTGCAGGTCGCGTTCCGGCAGCTTGCGTGTGAGTTATCGATAGTTATCTGCAAGATGACACGTTAGTTTTTCACCCAAACGCAAGCGTGTCAGCGCTAATAAAGTATGGTTAATGTAACGTGGCGCTTTCTTCCAAGAGATGTGCAGTCGAGAAAACTTTTAGGCAATATCAAAAATCGAAGTGCATTCTCATTAGGATGTAATCACCGGCGCGTCGGGCCGTGTTTCATTAGACGGGAAATAGCTTCATAAATCTAGCCGGGGTGCGCTGGCACGGTATGCGCTCTTGTTTTTCGTGCGCGTACGAAGCGAACTCGAGTGGTTTTCCCTTGCCGGTCGTCGTACAAGTCGGCAGCACGTTTCGTTGCGCTCCCTTGCCGCCGCCGCCGCCGCCGCCGTCAAGATGCCTGCGCTCCCATTAGTTGTTCCGGCTTGTTGTATACGTACTTGGAGTTATATTAAAGAAAGCCTGGAATAGGAATAGGAATACGCTTGGCTCCTCGGAATGACGTTGTCTTAAGTCGTCAGTGCAAGAGCCAATAAGGAAAACTTTTCGACTTGCTGCGAGTGCAATTTGGCGCTTAATCACTTACGTGCATTGTGTACGGAAGCCAAGTCAAGCCAAGGTGGAAGGAATATTTAACGAAAGATGAAAGTGCTGGAAAAACAATTCATGTACACGTGCCAAGTGTACCTCACCCACGGCCACGCAGCGCTTGATGAAACTCGCCTGCTTGGCGCTTGCTCTTCAAGATGCAACTTCAAGGAGCGTGCTCGCCGAGAGCAACTAACCGCAGAAGAGAAAAATTCACAAGCGCGGTTCAAGAGCAGTTGGATTGCTGGAAGCGTTCGGGAGTCGGCAGGGCTGCCTGCGGTTTGCAGCACGCATTGCGAAGAAACGCAATCATGAGTGTCGGTAACAAGAGAGCCGCTTGCTTGCGCTTGCACAGACCATGATGAAGTCGGCCCTGCAGGCACTGCTTAACCTGCATAACAATTGCTCTGCGACGCTCTGGGCGTAGAAGAAACCTGGAAGAAACTTGACTGTAGCTGCACAACTCCGAATACACAGCGAAATGAAGGCTGAAGATACATAGACTTCTTGCTAAGTGTACTCACTGCTCAGCGTACGAGTATGTATGATAACAATACCCCTAGGAGCTAGGTAGATAGGTAGACGAATAATTAATTCTGAAGACACACGCTCTACTCTTTCAAATCCAATTTAAGAAACTTGGGAGGTGAAATGACGGAAAAGACTAGTAGAAAATTGATTCTGCATTCAATAGCGCGCTAATCTCCAAGACGCAGCTTCCCTTCAGCTTTGAGATGAAAATGAACATCTATGGGATCGAAGAGCACTGCGATTATTCGTAACGCGTAATAATATGAAATCAATGCGGCTGAGAAGCTGCAGATTTAAATAAACTTTCAAAAATAACAAGCACAAGCGCAAGCGCCAGGCAGTAATTAATCTGTTTATTCATGGCGCACTCCTTCATTGCCATTGCCATTGCATTGAAAATTGAATAGAATCGCTCCATTCATTCATTGTGGATCGTCTGCGTATTAGCATTATCGTCTCCTCCGTGCTGCGTCCCGACTTATCTGTGTTGGTTGGCTAGACGCGATGCGCCCGTTGTGCGCTGTGTCTGTGTCCGGCCGATTTGCACCCGCGCGCTTTATTACGGCATTATTAGGGAATTTCGGGAGGTATTAACATCAAGTGCTGAATGTTACACGCATCAGCCGGCATGATCCGCAAAAACGGCGCGCGGCTTATGCACTCGCATCTGCATTGTGCGCCCAAGAACAGTTCACTGTTCACTGTCTGAATTGTTCATTCCTGTACGAGTATCACAGGTTCGTTCGTAATTTTCACAACTTGAAAACACAACAAACGCCAAAGCTTTTTGTTTACCGGCGTTTATTAATTCGCGATTCACAAATTTCCAATTAATTCGCAGGTAAACAACACCCAGGCAACAACAACAACAAGATAAATACTAAAAAGCATAAGCATTTCAACAAAGTCGTTCCTGAATCCCCAAGGCGTTGAAAACTGGAAACTTAGTAAAAGTTTACAAACTTTTCGCTGCGGATGATTAAAAATCAACGCCAATAAATATTATTATTGAGGATGAGCGTGCAATCGACACGGCTGACATTTAAAGCGGTTGTTTACGAAAACACGACGACGAGTGTTTTGCATTTGTCTAACATGCCGTGGCACAACAGCCGGGGGCGGTGTGTATAGAAATGCAAAGAAATTTCAAGCCGAGTGCGTGCATTCGACACATCACGGCTCCCTTTTTTCGCTGGGCCATTCTTGTGCCACTTGAATGTCTGCGAGGCAAACACGCGTAGGCGGCGGACAATCGTCCTCTTTTTGCGTACATCATCATCAGTGTATGTACTGCAATCCATTAACGCATTTCTTCTGAAAAGATGAAAAAAAATACATTGATATTTGGCTGGCATGCAGTTCACGATTTAAAACACTTGATTGAAATTGTTTCTAGGGCTATGATCGCGCGTTAACTTAATTAGAGCAATAAGTAATAAGTGAATTGCATGCGAAATGAGTTTCGATTGCGAGATGCGCGATTTGCGCGCCGGAAATCGCATTAGCGCACCATGCGTCTTCGTCTCGGTCGTCGTAATCTCGGTTAGCTCGCCCTTGGATAAACAAATCACTTACAATCGAATGACGGGACGGGACGAGACGCCGCCGCCCCTGCAGGCAAACGAATCGTTTAGCTGAGATTCCCCTTTCGTTAACTTAAGTTGGCGTATGCATACATAGTGTGTGCTGGAATATGATGCATCTTCACTGTATGAGCCCGGCACCTCCACGCGCGCACCCCCAAGAACGGCAACGCACGGCAAGTGTCTCTGGTGTGAGCCATCGAACCGATAGCTGATAGCAGATAGCAGGCCAGATGGAGACCGCATGGACAAGGCTTGTCGCCGTAATGGCCGAATGATGCAGATTTATTTATTGCCAGGGTTGCGACTCCAGAGCAGGCAGGATTGAGCCGGAGGGTCTCTATCATATCCGTGTGTTTATCGATGAGAGAGACTTAAATATCATGACTATTAGGCCGCTTAACAAGGCTTTATGTTCTCTTCCTACGGATTTTTAGAGAATCGCTCAAATTACCCACATGGGCTACGGATATTTATGATAACGCACATAAAATTGATTAAAGCTGATGTGGTTATTGTTGGTTAAGTGTTGTATTGTATTGGTACTTAAATTCTCGCATTACAAGAACTACGAAGCAAGATCGTGAAAGTGTATAAATATCCGGTGGGGTTGCGACATTATGTGCGGTTTTCCATGAACTTGGGCGCAGTTGAGTTGTCAAGGTGTTCAGTGTTTAGTGCTTAAATTCGCCGCGGCTGGTTCTACCCAACAAGGAGCAAATTTATAGTTGAACAGCAGTTCCGCGTGTGCTGGGAACAAGTGTTGCCGAGCGTTGATTTAGTGCGTTTCGGATCCCGGCGCACCGCGAAGAAGAGCAGTTTGCAACTTTCAGCTACGCATACATTTATTGTTTTCGTATAATTATCTTGAGACCCAGCAGCCTCGGGCGATACAATCATCCAATTAATAAAAGCCCAACAGCACAGCGCAAACTTTTGGTTTTTTGTTTTTGATGGGTAGAGGTAGACACCATTAGTCATAATTCTGTCCAGAGCGGAATGAATTATTATTGAGTGATTAGCGTGTTATCGCGGCAACCCTTTTATCAGCAGCGTTACGCTGCGCCGCGACGCGGCGAGATGCGATCATCACCATCCATCGACGAGCGATCACGAACAGAAAGTCTGTATCAGTCAGACGCGCTTGCGCTGCACTGGCAATGAATTAGATTTTCGCCGAAATCTATGACGAATCAATCAAACCAAAGCGGCAGGGACGGCTCAATAACAGCTGATTAGATTTAAAATCTGAGTCATGTCATTCGGTCCGATGATCGCTCACCGAGAGCTGACACATACACGAATTGATATTTTCATCTCACTTGCCACCCCCATCCCTCATAAACCCCTTCGTCGCGGACTTAATTCAATTAGCAAAGCGACCATACTTTGACTTTGACTTCACTCTTTAACTCGTTACGCTATAAACTGATAACACTTTACATCATGACATGGTATTTGCCTTCAGAAAAAACCGAATCATGGAGCGATATCAGCAACGTCATGTTTTCACGTAGGGATCGCAGCTGCGATACTCTGATGGTTTTTTAAGTAATGAACCAACCGATTGTTTCGGTGCGCGAGTGTCAAAAAATTACATGATTTATATACAGCACAGGGGGTACACACCTGCAAACGCAAGCGCAGGCAGTGCTGAAATGAGTGTGAAAGAAAGCAAGTTGCATGTGATCGTGTGTGAATCGATTAGTGATCGTGCGCCAAAGTGACAAAGTGTTGAATTCCCTGACTCGCGCTGCAGCTGCAACAGTATGTTAACTTCAATTCACTTCACTTCACTCCACGTACTACCACACGGCGATGATTAATTGCAGCGGCGGGCGGTCGTCTAATGGGTAATATCGATACCCGACACGTTTTCGTTTTTTATGTTCTTTATGTAGTAACTCGTCTTTCTGGAGCGTGGGTACATGCCTAAATGTAGGCGTAAAACAATGAAAACGTCATTTCAGTATATTACTGAGCATAGCATAGAACAGAGGTAGTCAAGCTGCGGCACTTTGAAGGATTATTTGTAGCTGGCGATAAATGAAAAGCTATTATATTTTAAATACGTATTTATTTTAAATACGTATTTATTTGCGACTCGCGAAAAATTTCACATTGGCCAGCCCTGATGTATGATTTTAGAAAATGTATGCATATTTCATTACAATTTCAGAAATATGTAAATATCTCTTGACCTATGCAAGATAGCAATTCAGCGTTGACATTATTCGATTCTGAATTAAATTTTACACAAAATAAGTTGTTAAGCCAACAATTTCCCATAATTCTAAGCAGAGTTATTGATGAATGAAAATTTCTTATTTTTGGTAGAAAAAGTATGCGTTTAGAAAATGTCAAATATCTCTTGAACCGTAAAAAATAGAACTTTCACTGAAAGCTCATTGGATTACTAATTAAGTTTTACACAAAATAAGTGATTAAACCATCCACTTACCCTACTTCTAAGCGGAGTTATTAAAGTTTGAAATTTTTCTCATTAAAGAAAAAATCAAGATGCTCTCGATAAATGACAAGGTAATATATTTTACCACTGTATGTATGTAGCAATTCAGCGTTGACATTATTCGATTCTGAATTAAATTTTACACAAAATAAGTTGTTAAACCAACACTTTGCCTTAATTCTAAGCCGAGTTATTGATGAATGAAAATTTCCTATTTTTGGTAGAAAAAGTATGCGTTTAGAAAATGCCAATTATCTCTTGAACCGTAAAAGATAGAACTTTCACTTAAAGCTCATTGGATTACTAATTAAATTTTACACGAAATAAGTGATTAAACCATTACCTTACCCTACTTCTAAGCGGAGTTATTAAAGTTTGAAAATTTTCTAATTAAAAAAAAATCAAGATGCTCTCGATAAATGACAAGGTAATATATTTTACCACGTATTTATGCGCGGCTCGCGACAAATTTTAAATTAAGAAGTTTGGCCGGCCCTGGCATAGAATCATAGTCATCTGGTAACAACACCACAATGCAAATGTAATTTAGCAAATGCGCAGAAACAGAAATCTGCAAACTGATGAATGAAATTATCCCAGTGTAAAATTGTGTTTCCGGATGAGAGAAAACATGTCAAATGCATGATGATGTCATGCATTCGTTTTATGCGCGTAATTAACAAAGCCCACCGCGCGCGCATCGTTGTAAGAAGCAAGCCGAGTGCGCTGATGGTGAATTCGAATTCACTTTTTCGAATCGACAGGGAAATGAAAGCGAAAGTGACGAGTGGAATAACTCGACGCACTGTCAGGAAGGGTTGATGTCATGCCAGGGACCGACCGGGTGGACAATGGTCAGTGGTCGACATGCATCGTTTAGCGTTCACGTTTGTTTGCTTTTTTAGAATAGATGTTCGTTGACGTGCACTCACTACTCGCCGCCACTCTTGTCAGTCACGGGAGCACCGTTCGAACAACAGGTCCCTCAAGCCCTCAGGCCGATCGCTGATCGAATTAATTAGGCAATTAATCAAGCTTTAGTGCTGGCAAAAATAATATTTTTCCAGCCTGACATCCGCAATAATAAACACCGACGTAGTTTAGCCCTGAATTACAACCCTTTCACCTTTGTACCGCGCTAATAAGTTGTGCACAGAAGATTAACTTGAGTGCTTGTGCCTGTGCTTGGACTTGGTCTTGCAAGTCATCAGATTACTCTGAGTGTATGTACGTAAACGTAAGCCCGAACATAAACTGGAACTTTATCAAGTCCTAGCTGCCGCTTGAATAATACTTGTTGAATAATGCCCCTTTTAATAAACCGCCCACAAGCTAGGCAACCAAACACACTTTTGCGCTTCATTATTCCAGCTGAGCAAGAAAAAACCGAATTGAATTTGAATGCGTAGCGCACCCTTTGGTTCTCTGTTCTGAGAGAGTTACTTCTTGGGACACATGTGTGAACATTCGAGTTTAAAATACAATTTCAATTAATGCGCGTATGGCTGGCCTGGTGTAGTGCAATTGCATCGGGGCAATAAACAAGCTCGCTGGCGGATAACTTGCGAGGAACGCGTCCCTCGCGTCTAATATTTTTAAATTATATCAGCAAGACATTGCAGCGCAGCGCAGCGCTTGCGTAAGTATGTTATGTGCCCGGCAGATAGCGAGAACGGCTTGGTTTAATGGCAGCGCACGCGTCAATTAAGAGTGTTTTAATTAAACGAGATTTACGCGCGATGCCTCAATTACATGCGTCGCGCCAGGGTGGTGGTGGTGGTGGTAGTTGTTGTTGTTTGCCAGTCAAGTTTCCAACTAAAACTAACTAACAAAACGGCACGCAGCGCAGCCAACGTCTTCTTGGTGAATTATTAAAGTCGGCGCACGTTCGCCGAATTCGGCGGGCGCGCGTGCCGCTACCTGCGCAACTTTCGTAATCCGGAAGTGCTCCGGCATAAGCCGCCCGCAGACGGTAGTTTATGGAGCAGGTGCGCGCATACTTGATACAACATTCCATGATCTCCTAACCGCCCGCAAACGCCAAAACGCGCACACGCATGATAATCAAGGATGCATGCTGTTGTCCTTGCGTCTCCTTTGTCCTTGTGTTTGAGTTTGGGAGTTTGGTATCAAACTCCCAATCAAAGGCCGACAGGCAATGGCGATGGCAAATTGAAATTGAAAAAGGGGTGACAAGAGCATCTTTGGTGCGCGGAGCCGCGACCGGCTGGTGCATTCATTGTGAATCATCGGGTCCGGGTGGTTGTCATTAAAAAGCCCCTGCGCCTTTGTCTCGATGGATGCAATTCTTAGCTGGCGTCGAGTGGGTGCTCGCACATGTGCCAAAGCTATTCATTCGCTCCACTTTGCATGCAAGCGCAAGCGCGGCCAGCAGCACAGCGCTGTCGATTCGCAATTAATTTTCTATTAGTCGGCGAAATGAGAAAAATGAACTCTGCATCCACCCTCTGCATGTGTTCTCAAGCCATCAATAGTTGGCAATTACACTCGCCAACTCCGAGTGAAGAGCGAACGAGAACGAGAACGAGGTTCATCCCTTCGTTGGGATGACGTAATGGCTTTAGAATTTACTCACACATTGTTTTACAAAATGAGTTTGAGTTTGATTTCCTTTATGACTAAATGCAACTATTATATTCCATTATGCGCTGCAGTAATACGACATCCCATTCCCAATTCGACTTCACAGACTTCAATTCATATCCGACGGAAAGATATGCATGGATGGATTGCAATAGGACTTTATTAGCAGTTAAACACTGCAATGCAAGAGAAATGCACATTGATTCATTCAAAGTATTGAAAAGCAACACAATATCATCAATTTATCTACCTACCAGTGACTTATGTTATCTTTTAGGTTATGTTGCGTTAATTATCTTATTAATATGTTGGCTTCATGGAAACATACAACCAGCGTTTGCTTATCTTTAATATTCCGCTGCAATTTCAGCGTATTCGGTAACGAACTTACGCGCGAATACGTTACCCAATTATTGTGGCCGCCCGAGGGGTGCAAACCTACCCCACACACTGACCTCGTTACATAGATATTCGTAGACGAAACTCTGCGTGCCCCATTGTTGTTCATTGTTGCGCCCTGCGCCCTGGCAGCGGCCTTGAGCGCAATGATGCATTCGTAATGTGGAGTGGGTCCAGTTAATACTTCATTGTACCATAACAATAATAAGTCGGCCGATAAGCGAACTTTATTCCCGAACCCAACTAAAATGCAATCAACGTACATACGTTCACATTCACGAACGTTCAAAACACAGCAAAATTCTGGATTCTACAAGAAAAGAGAATGCAATGCAATGTAATATTTCAACACACTCACTGCCTGTTTGAGTTTATTATTGTATTTTTTTACGCTGACAGCGCACGCAGCTGATAAAAAGGGGTTGTTTGCTTGTTATTGCAGTTAGCAGGGCAACATTAGCGCACATAGTTGCGAATCCCTCGGGGCTGAAAGACGCTGCGCTACGCTACGAAACGCACACGTGGCGGGCACAATGCGCCGGCGAATCTCGATGGTGCCATAAATCAATACGGATCAATGGATCATTATCTCTGACACAGTACCACACTGGCCCCGAGTGCCAGCTCCTGCTTCGGCTCTAGGACCACAACGACAATGCGTAATGAGCAAAAATCCGGGGTCCTTTCGGCACGCTCCCTCCGACTAGACTGTGCGCTTTGCTTGCGTTTATCAGCTGAGCTGACTCGCGAGGCGATCGCTGATTTCCCGCATTGCATCAAGGGGACTGATATTTGCGCACTGCACTAGGTCATACCCTAAATATTCAAATGCTTAGTTAGGCGAGAAGAGACGAAACGAAACGCACCCGCCGTCGTTCACATAACTCATTTCTGCGTTACTGAGCTAACATAAAGACACGAACCCCTTTCTGCTTCTTTTCGTCTGGGTCGTAAGACGACTCACCCACCAGTTCTGTGCTCATTCGCATTAAGATAAATCAATTATATACCTAATTGAATTCAATCCCATTAAACTTTAAACAGTTTTCGCGTAAGTGTTTGCAGAAAAAAAGAAGCAGAATGACATAACAATTCTTTAAATGTAACAATGTAGCAATTGAGTGCGAACGGCGTGCAATAAAATCTATTGCGGCGAAAAGAAAATTAATAGCGAACGCATGCGGCGAACGGGCGGGCCGCGCGCATAAATCATAATAACAGCTTTCAGCGCCCAGCGCACAGCCAGTACTTTTTAGTCCTAGTCTAACGAAGCAGCCAGCGAGGACATGGGTCTCACACAAGAACCACGGCCGCATCTTTGCCGTCGCCGTCGCCGTCGCCGCCGCACGTCGTTTGTTGTTAAATGGCAGTTTCGGAAGTTGCGCGCGGGCCGCGTGCGATGCACGTGCCACACCGATTGCATGTGACTCACATAACAACCGAACTGCCGTCACTCGCCGCCGAGGATTAATCGTAGTTGTAGCAACCAGTGCATTGCAGTCGGCGGCGGCGGCAGCAGCGGCTGTTTGCGTTTTGGGCTGCCTGCATCAAAGGCGTCGGTTGCCTGCTGGCCGGGTGCAAATAAAAAGCGCCCAGCGCTCAGGCTTTCTAATTAATCCCCGAGCACACGTAACTGCGCATGCAACAACATCAAAAAACATTTTCGGTTTCGAATTCACATTCGCATTGCATGCGGATGGGGGGGTTGGTTTGGTTGATGGGGTTTTGGGTGACAATGTGACGAGTGGCCAGCTAGGCTATGCATAGATATACATACATACATACATAGACCCGGGCCAAGCTAATTAGCAATCGGCGGCATGTGTGGCGCACAAATAATAAATCGCTACAAGAACGTTACAAGACGCATTTAATTAAAGCGTAAGTGTGACGCGGCTGTCAGCACTTGAACTGCTTCAGCACGGATTGCTTGTTGAAACAACTCGAAGGCCCCCTTCAGCCAATAGTATACTATACATACTAGTGTGATATCTAATAGTGTCGCGTGCGATCATTTGCATTTTCGATTTTAATTACGATCTCCTTGAAGTGGAGCTCCGCGTTCCGTCGGGCCGCGTCAATGATACCACGAATTCCATCGGCATGCGACTCACGCACGCCGCCCCCATTGCGCCCAAGCCGAAGCCAGTTACCAATATCACATTTAATACGCGCGCAAGCACAAAGCGCGTGCCACCCCCGGCACCGACACGCACACAATGAGCTTAGACGGAGTTTTGCATTAAGCCATTTCCGGCTTTCCGGGACGCGCGCATTGCATTGTATTGCGATATTTTGATACACTGTCCGTATTCGTGCGCACAAAACGACAATACGTCGAAGGCACCCTTGCAGCATGCACTGCAAAAAGCAAATCTTTGCCTTAAAATCAGAAGAAAGCCGCCGGCAGCACTTAGCTTCCTGAAATGACAAGGGTACGTTAAATGCTAGTCCCGGAAATAAATATGCGGTGCGTATTGTTAATTGCTCAATGATGGGGTTAAACGTCAGTTTAGCTTTGAATTAATGAGTGCTGGAGCAACTTTGTCGCGTCTTGGGAAGCCGGGAGGCGGGGGAGAAAGGATCTACTGAAAGGGAATCCTTGAATACCAAAAATCCTTGTCTTAATTACACGTTGAGGGGGTGCGCGTTTGAATAATTAACCCCGCCGCGCGCCGAAGCGATCCAGTTGCAAATGCGAAGCAGAACTTGAAACGAGACCACTTTTTTCTGCCAGCACGCAAGCGACATCAGACGTGTTTGGCGTAAGAGGAGTCGGAGTCAGAGTCGTATCGACAGGAGCGCAACGTGCTAATGAATGGCCGCGCAAATCGGGCAAAAGCGGAGCGTCGACGACACTTGAGTTGATCCGCTATCATTTATCAAAGGGAGTCAGAGCAGTCAGCCGCAAGCCAGCGCCAGCCGAAGAAAAACAGAACCCGCCCGAAACTCCTGTCCTTAGACGTTACACTTTAATCCTGCCTGCTTGGAAACTTCTGACGCTCCGCATAGTGGTGTTCATCATTGTGCATTGCTACAGCTACAATAGCAGCGGCTTCTTGTGCCGTCGTCCTCTATGCCTTCTAAGTCGGTCGGATGGCATTTTCATCGTCCGCATATTGCATCGAAGGACTGAAACTTATAAATGCGGCGCGGAGCGGAGTGGCGTGCCTTTCTTTGCTGGCCAAGCCATTTTTTATCGCCGTTGATAATAAAATTAAAAATTCTCCACGTCAGGGATCCATAACTTCTGCGAACGGTGTATGCGGATATAAAACGCTCGGACCACATTTTGTGAGCCTCTGATCAAACCCCAGTATGATAAAGCCGGGCGCCGTCTGCAACGCAAGAAAATGAAAATGTTCGCTTTTATCATATTGCGAGTGCCGGTGAAAAATGTGCTCGGAGGACACAGGACGACACAGGGATAAAGAGCGCTGTTCCGTTTTGTTTTCACATTTATTTTCGATTTGAAATACTTCGTGTATAATACATACGTATGCCTATATTTCAACGAATTGCGTCGAGATGAGATGAGATGAAAATGCTATCCATCAGTAATTAAATATTGGAAACATTCTGCCTTCGTCGAGTATTTGCATACTTTGTGCAGTGTAAAACCGAAGAGAAGCGTGGGTATATAAAACATGAAAGCGTATAATCCATAAAGCAAATATTTAATTTCGGAAATCAAAAAGCAAGCAGGCGCTGACACGGAAACAGCATAAAGTTCATTTTCGTATTCGTTGAAAAATCGGCACGGCACGCGCACACAAATGGTATCGAAAAGCCAAAAATATTAGCAAATATGCAAAACGTTCAAATATTTATTCGGCATCGACTGGACGGTAGCGGCAATGCTCCCCTTGACGGGACGCTAAATAAATCGAGCGCACGCATGCACAAAGCCTTTGTGCGCAGCCAACACTCATTCACTCTCTGCCGAAGAATGACGCGTAATTTTCAATAGCGTTTTATCGTTCGACACTCACATTGAGCTGCATTTATTCGAAGTAATAGCGCACGACCACCAGATGCATTTCGCCAGCGTGGTCAGCGTACCATAGCCGACACTCAAAGTGTTTATTTATTGGCAGCATGATATGGAGCTAAGCTAATCACCACTGCACTGCACAGCAGCCACTTCTGCAAGGGAAAGAAAACTAATATAAAGGTATATAAAGTGGAAAAAGTTACCCTTCGGGGATGCGGCTAAGAACAATACTTAGAGTTGTTTACTCGGCAAATCCTTAATAGGGAATGATGGATTTAGTCGCACGACGAGTGCGAAAGCCGCGCGGGCGTGCAAGGTAAGTAAACGAGGGTGGTAGGTGCTTCGCGCAGTTCGCAGTCGACTTCGCTAAGCTCTCTTGAAAAGTATTAGAAGTTTGTTCGGTTGGTTGGTTGGTGCGCCGCTGCGTCGCTTTGCGGCCGGATCATCCGGTAAACTATTTACCATAACGCCATTCTGTCTCTGATGGTGACGGTGTCTTTGCCGCGCTGTGAGGCGCGGAAATATCGCTGAATATTAATGGGCGAAGCATTTTTTGCGGTGGATTGACAAGGACCCATCGCATTTCATATGCGCGTGTGATAC
This sequence comes from Aleochara bilineata, assembly GCA_003054995.1. Classification (NCBI taxonomy): domain Eukaryota; kingdom Metazoa; phylum Arthropoda; class Insecta; order Coleoptera; family Staphylinidae; genus Aleochara; species Aleochara bilineata. The sequence goes on from NBZA01002522.1 coordinate 20,797, forward strand.
GCGCCACGCAAATGCTTTGAATAATTTATTTACGGAGAGTTGGAAACGTCACGTCTTCTAGACGAATGTCTTAGCGCGTCTCCAAGGGTCAACTATCTCCCCATTTCGCCCTCGCTCTCGCCCTCGTATTCGCTTTGTCATAACAAAACCAAACACGCGCACGTCGGACACCTAAAACGCCACTATCAACCTGTCTGTCACTCATTCCCACATCGCCGTCGGCTAACCAGAGAAACTAAAAAAGAAACAAAATAAAATGTGGCCTGGCGCGTTCTAACAAGCGTTGGCATCCACCACACGATGGTGGGAGTAAATGAGAGTGCTGGCTTCCCAGGGGAGCACAATTGTTTGCCTTACCGTGCCGCGCCGTCTTGACAGCGTAAAGTTGAGAGCGCATAAGTTGTGATTGAATTTAAAAGTTCGGGACGAAGACAGCCAGCAACGAAAGAAATCGCACTCGACTATCCGTCTTCCAGATAACGTGTGCTGTATCCAGATCCCGTCGAACAGTCCACTCCCTATCCCAATCGTGATACCTGACGTGCGATAATAAATACGCTGGAAATCAGGTAATGGAAATGCCCATCTGATAACGCTCATTGGCTGCTCTTTTATTTGCTACGCAAAGGACACCCGATGGATAGAGAGGCGGCGAATACCATTTACCAGCGTTGATGGAGCGCGCCGATAACGAGCAGCAATATCTCTTTTTCTTCCTGCGCGGCCCAGCCATACGTGAGCACAATTGTTTCCTTTGCCCGAACGCACCATCCGTATCTCGTCTGCATCCTCCGGCGGCGATAGATTTATAATGCAATTTCAGCGCGCACATCGGACACCTTATGGAGCCCATCATTGCTTCTGCCGGATTGTCGGCCGTTCTGTTTTATTCAGTCAAACCGAGGTGGTTGGCGGCCTGCTGCTTGGAAATGCACGCACCAGTCGGCAATAAACAATGACGGCCGCCTGTGAACATATCAAAATCGTTGAAAGTGGCAAATTACGCCAACTTATTTATTGGCAGCGAAAGCAGAGAAGAGAATGCTACAAGCGCATGCAGATAAAGTGCAAATTGCGTGCAATAAAAAGGGCACGTAATGTAATGTGCGCCTGGCGAAAATATGCTACAAATCTTCATATATTCCTTAAATTGCATCATATACGCAGCTCGGCCTAACGTCCTAACGTCTTCTTTCATTCGTACGTGCGGAAGGCAGGCAGCCCTCCGCGCATTTACATTTTTTAGCGCGGCGCGTGTAATATAGCCATAACGATGCCGTTGCGCGGATAAATAAATAAAAGCCAGGAAGCTGACATTTCTACATGGAGTGCGCACAAACTTCATGCATACTGTGTGAGACCGTAGTTAAGTCGTAAGTTGATGTCAAGCTTGTCGTGGCGTATCTAACATTTTGTACACTTCGCTCCTCAGTGCCGGGCGAGATTATTTATGTACGTACAGGAGTGCATTTAACGATAGATTATTGCGCCCTACACGAACAAGCTATTGGATCTGGTGGCGGCGTGAGAAGAGGGTGAGCGCGTGTAGCGGCGCGATGAAAAATCACCAGCGGTTTGAAGATTAATGGTGTCGGCTAATTGGAAAAATTAACCGAGGCGTCGGCCACCACTGCAATACACGTTGATTGCTGGTTTCTTTCGTGCGTGCTTCGGACCAGAACCAGAACAAGAACTGGACGAGCAAACACCCAGGAGGGAGCGAGTGCATTTCCATATTTGCATGCACGGCTTTCCTTTCGCTTTTGTCGGCTGCTAGTTCCGGCGTTCTGGCGTCACGTTGGAGATTGTGACACGGCAGTGTGGCAAGGATGCGGTCGTGTTGGTGCACGTCACTCAGGCAGTCGAGCAGACAGCCAGTTAGTTACGCCGGTTGGGTTACGCTCCCGAAGGACTAACTGCCTGCCTGGCAGAAGCGCCTGACATAGGAGGTCGCCGTTACCGCCACCGCCACTGGCACTGCCACCACAGCCACAACGTAGCCGGTGCTGGCGCGCAGAACGTGACAACTTTATATCTCGGCGTGGAGGCCCGATCTCAAGCTCAAACTCAAGCCCCTCGAAGACGCGCATTCGTCATTCGCAAATTGCGCGCTCGCTGAAGGATCGGCGGGTGCGATTTGCACACGTCTTGGCTGTGACATGTCGAAAAAAGCTGCCGCCGCCAGCCGGCGAGTTACGATGACAATTGGCGTGCCGATGAAATAATAAAGAATTCGTGGGCGAAACTTATATGAAGGAGTTGTAAATCATCGCCAGCCAGCCAGCCGCCCCTCGATACCGCGCGCTAAACAATATCGCGGAGCGGAGGCAGCAAAGCGCCGTATGGCGCACTCATTGACCCCCCAGGTTATCGAAAACGTATCTATCCCGGCGAAGCAGAACCGAGTCGTAATATAAAACGCTAGATGGATAAGTTACTTTCCTTCGCCGCTCTGCGCCTTGCTGGGGAAAGGACGAAATATTTCGGAAAAACTTTTTCGCCAATCTTTTCCTCGACGGTATCAATTCCGCGCGCCCACCCGACCGGAAACTTCAATATCTTAATATGTAGCAGGCCAGCCAGCGTTTACAAATTAGAATCGACACACGAACGACAAGACGACGCTCTCCTCTCTTCTATACTTCTGGTTGTTGTTGTTTGCGAAACGAAACAATAAGAAACAAACTTTTTCCTGAATTCGTCTCCCCTTCTCATGGTTTCTGTACCGATTTAAATAATAAATGACTGGGGCTAATACTGTCGCGTTCAAATTGTCCGGAGGATGAGATCGGATCAAGTCCGGGCGTCCGGGACTGGTTACATATTATTTGCCGATATTTGCAGAATCGTGCTGTTTTCTCCATGTGTCGTTTATACGTCTAGATATCGTTCTCGTTCTTGCTTTGTACCGATGCGCGATGCGCGCACGTTGCGTGAATACCAAGTGCAGACAGATTGCGCAAAAAACTGCACAACGTCGCCGACTTGCAGGCCAAGACGAGAAAGGCCCCTTCTGCTTCTGCACGTATGAGGCCTCAGATGTTTATTTTGCACGCGACGTGCATGCCTTTCTTTCGTCGTTCTTATCATTCCTGATTTTATATTACGTTTTATTTTGATTTTATTGGCGCCTGAATAAAACGTGTGCTGTTCCAATCATTCTACTGATTCGACAATTTCATATGCTACACCACACAACACCACTCTAGGCGAAACCAACTAGAATCCATCTGTTCTTGCATGCCAATTACAATTATTCATTATCGTTCCCCTTTTATAGGTATATAGATGAAATATACATAATTTGCCAACGGCGTATAATTAATAAAACAACTGACGGCCCATCGCGCACAAACAAGTGCCGCTAATTAAATATCCCACAAGTGAAAATAGAATAAACACGGATGTCCCTCAATAACAATTATTGGGAATGAAGTGCGCAATTATGATATAATTGAAAAAGTAGCAAACTGCTAGTAGCATTGCTAGTGATTGCATTGATTGTATTGTCAGTAATAATTACGTTCTGAGTACGTGTCATCGATACACGTCGCTATCCATCACGAGGACAAATAGCAATCTTCATCCATTCAAGATTAGATGAAAACACATCGTGTATACTTGAAGGATTTATTAGAACTTATGAAAAATGCAAAGCCGCTTCTTTCCACCGGTAGCCACTTGCCACTTGCCTTGCATTGCTTCTTGTTGTTGGCAGGGGCAGGCAAGCCCGAAGCAATGATATATGATAATCCGGAAAATTTGATAGTTCGCGAGGAGTGCCAAGACGTGGTATCGAACTCCGGAAAGCGGCAGGCGGTGGAAGCATGAACGATAAATCAATTCCTATAAGAATAGTACAATAATCACGCTGTCGACACGGCGCGGCGCGCTGCGGCGCAAGAAAGCGAAAACGCAAGCGAAAGCGACAGCAAAAACATAGGTATGCTGTGTCAAGACACATCCTGTTTTTAACGTGAATACGTGTAGGTTCAGTAAATTTGCATTTACATATGCAAACTAACAACTAGATATAATTTCGACTTGAGATATTAGATTTTAATAGAATAAATCAAATGCATTGAATATTAACATAAATATGATTTAGAAATGCTTGGTTTTGGTTTCACCACCAGTTTTCATCAAAATTCCTAAGCCGTCAAAACAAACGGTAAGATAAAAATCAGCGTAGGTTACCACCTAGGACCTGGGTCTTAGGTGAATGGACAAACGCGGTTGCCGGAACGACGCAAGTGTGCGTATGTCAATTCGGAAAGTTTCAATCCTATTAAGCCGCAAACGCGCACGTTTCGAGCGCGGGATATGCATCAAATTTTCTTCGGCGTGCACTTACGGCTTAGGTATATTGACGTGTCGTTGTGATTTACGCTTCAAATGCGTCGATGTGTCGTTTCGTTTAAATGGCCGCTATTTCTCAGTCAGCGTAGCGTGCGAGGCAAAGCAGCAGAAGTTAACATAAGCTCAGATGCTGAAAAAGTTAAGGCGGCGAAAATCTATACTACATCGATCAAGATGATGAAAGTTTAACGCGCATGCTAAAAGTACTTCAAACGACTTACCCATTACAATTTCCACTTTTGGATCTAGCGAAACTCTACAGACCAAAAAAAAAAACTAAGATAATACTATGATCGTATATAAAAGCTGATGTATTACCGTTTATCTAGCCAATAAACAAATATTGTATGTATTGCTTCTTCGATGCTACACTTCAAAGGTGTTGTACATTTGATGCAGGATTGTCACTCCAGGATACATTCTACGCCAGATTTCCACCTGAAAAAGAGACGAAACCGCATGAAATAATGCACGGAAATACGGATATAAAGCATCACCTCAGCAGACATGATTTTTTCACAGAAAGTCAATTCGAGTAAGCGAAGGCAGGGTAACGACGCCAGTGCATAAGTCACCACTTCTGCCGTAATATTGTGGATGCCCAGCAAGTCCAATTGCTTTAATTTTTTACAGGCATAGATGATAGGAAGCAGTTCACGGTCGTTCAATCCTCGCCAGTTAGAAATAACCAACCGGCGCAAGTCAGGACATCCGAGAGCAAGCTTCTCTAGGCAATTGGACGGGTCACTGATGATCAAGCACCAGCCTAGATCCAACTCGTGCAGTTTTGAGCATTTGCTCAAATGTTTGACACCACGCGCAGTCATCGTGCATGTTTTCCAACAACTTAACGTTACAATGTCTGAATTGTGTATTGAGATAGTCTCCATCACCTCGTCCATATCATGTAAATTCTCACAGTAGTCTGTAACAACCCTCTAATGTGATAAAAGTGTACCCACAAATGTTCCCTGGTCAATATTTACCAATAATTAGATGTTTTAAGTTTGGATTTGATTTAAGAATACGTAGAAGTGGCTCTTTCGTGATGCTAGTGCCACCAAAGTCGAGTGATTGCAGTTTTGTTAATTCGGAAAGAAATGTGAAGGTCCAACTACTCGGGCTGCAGTTGCGCATGCGAAGGTCTATCAAATCTCGGCATTTAGCAATCGCACCGATAGACACGTTGCGGATGAACATGCAGTTGCACAGAGATAGGTGCGTTAGCTGCTGGCCGCATTGACGTAACATGCTTTAAAATAATAATAAAATTAAAGGCATGTTTATATATTTCCACTGAGATAATGTATACTCTTGAAAGAAATCCTCTGTGATACTGAAATTGTTACCACACCAACTCAAGTCGAACTTTTTTAATCTTGTACATCGCTGCTGGAAGTATTTCAGAGTCCGATTATCCACCTTCATCCAATACTTCTTCAAGCTGATGGATTGGTAAATCGCAGGATCCATAGTGACATCTAGGAAGCGCTTGCTTACTTGAGCGCATCTTTGCAGCGAACGCAGGTCGAGATATTGAAAGATATGCAGCAAAGTTTCATACTACAAAGAAAATTTCAATTTCTTTCCGAACAATGATTGAAATAACTTACTGGTAACTTATCAAAATAGTTTATTCCCGTTGGGTTATATCTTCTATTGCTGATTTCCATTTTCATGTCTCTGTACTGCTTGCCAGGGGTATTTTCTAACCCCTTAGTGAGAACATACAATTGAATCTTTGAGAGCGGCTGATACCCGGCCAAGAGAACAGCGTCAATCGCCGTGTAGTAATTTAAACGAGATTGATTGAATTCAATACGTATTTCACTGGAATAACGAAAATTCGTTTGAATATTGCCATGGATGGTTCGGTATATATGCAACTTACTTGACAATCCGATAAATGCGTTTCAACGGGGGCGCGAAACATCTTGCACTTTCGGCTAACTTCGAAGGGTCTTCAGGGGGATTGGCATACAATAAATACCAGTCGTCGCCAGTTAAACGTCCGTAGAGCTTTACGATTGCCCCAGGGTTATACGTTTCGTAAATGAGAATCTTACAGGGCACAACAGCCGACTGAAATTTAACGGTGATGTAGTCTTCAGAGACAATCTCTTCACAGTCCTGGGGCATGTAATTTTGCTGGCATGATTCAGATTCTTGCCACCACTTGCCAAAGGTTCTCTATGAAACATGCGTAAATAATAAGCATCATTTCTATGGTAAAATGTCACGCGAGCGACTCTGACATACAAGCATATATGTATCAGGAAAATCACCGTATTGTGGATACTTGGAGGGCTTCCCCGTGATGTTCTCAGGGCAATAAGACACGCTGTGCAAGTTGTTATAACGAGAAGTGTACTCAACTACAGTGTCTGCGTATTGTTCCAGAAATTCCATCGATTGCAAAAGCATTTCAAAAGGATCTTTGCATTCGTTTAAAATGTTGGCCATTGCTACACACTTCAGAGATTTTAAATAACAAAAACAATCACAAATATTGTTGGAAAAACTGACGCACGTCTCCGTACCTACACTACTTCTGGTAGACTGAATCAGCTGATAATATTTATTTTACATTTCAAACATCATGCGCCACCTCTCGGATAAGTATATACTAAATTAAACATTGCCTATAAAGTTATTTGAATTTATTCGAAATAACAAAATATGTACATTACATTATATCTTATATTTAATGTTAAACACTTTATTTTCAATGAACATTTGATTTTTTACCTATAACATGTGTAAATATGCAAAGAAAAGTGTTTTTATTTAATCATCATCTCCTTCTTCATTTTCTTGTGTTTCTTCTTCGTACACCTGCGAAAGAAACCTGTTTCATAGATGCGCAGATCATAAGCATGATCATTAAGTATCCACGTCTTAAATATGCATACCTATTGAATTCCGGTTGCCTTGGCAATTGTTTCGTTATGTTTCAAACAAACCATCCCACGTCATGAGCCGCAATTTTCACTTACAATAAATATTCGATAAAATGACACTCTATTTTGAAAACGCAGTCAATTTCTTAGAAAGTGGCGCAATATCTACGAATGAAATTTGGCACTCAAGTTTACCATTGCTTGCTGTCGCCAGTTACATTCAAGAGCGAGGCGGATTTATAACAATCTTTGACGATTTGGTAAGAAGTTTACGCATAATTATCATTGACCAATATCAACAAGAAATTGTTGTAGGGCGAAGCACTTCGCGATGTGAATTATCCCTATAATATTGTCTCTCAAGTGACGGCGCTTTCATGGCATCCAACTCGCCGGGTCTTAGCCACTGGCTGGGAAAACGGAGACTTAAAGATATGGACCGGCGAAAAAGAATTTACCAATGCTGGAGGCCCTCATAAGGGTCCTGTTACCATACTTGAATTTAGCGAGAGAGGTGGACGTCTCATCAGTTGCGACTCTGTAAGAATTTACCAACAGAGAACAACTTAGACTCATGTTATTCATTTTTATTTATTTAAGACTGGAACGTTTGTTGGATGGAAAGTGGACGCTTACGACGACGTGGCCACCATGTTTGTTCATGATTTGAAAGACACCATAACTCATATTACATTTCGACTGACAGTAAAGAACCGACCAGACTACGATGTCGAAGGAATGGCCAAAGCTGCAGTGAATGGAGATGAACGGGCATTGGACATGTTCAGCAACTGGCGGCCTAAAACCACAGCGCGGAAATTCCGCTACGTGGATGGTACCGACAATACATGTTTCTTCCTAGGCACCCAGTCTGGAATAGTATACTATGTTAACCAAGGAGGCGCATGTGTCGAAGTGCTGAATTCAGAAGGGAATCCCTTAGCATACATTCTCTATCATCCAGCGGCAGATTCAGTGGTGATCATGATGGAAGGCCTTACTGTTGGACACTTCCGAGTAGACTTTGAAGGTCATCTCACTGAACTCGTCAAGGTAAAGATGAGCGGACGAGCGCAGAATACTCGTGGAGCAACTAACCAAGGCCTAGCATGGTGCGGTGGAACTTCTTTGGCAATTCTAACCGGCGATCTAATAGTGCGCATATGGGATATTGACAGTAACGACAACTACGTTCTTCCAACAACCATGAAAAACTTTACGAATCAAAGTGAAGAGCTCAGTCGGCAGATAAATGAAACATTCACTTGTCTAGCGTATTGTAAAATCAATCAAACAATATGCGCGGGTACAAACGGTGGCAGAATATATTTCTGGATTCGTAAGTTTCTCAGAAAGTCCCAAGAACCTGAAGAAGGCTGGGAACTTCAGAACATTTGTGCAGTGACAGGTACAGTAAAACAATTACATTGGGGTTCGATACAAATGCGCCAACCACTGTTGAGCGTGAATTGTGTAACTAGAGTGTACATTATGAAGGAGCAAATGCTCGCAGCATGTTTCACTGAAAAAGTCTGGGCTACTCAGCGATCTGCAAATGAAATATCCATAGAAACTCCGGAAGGACGAGCTACTGTGAAATGCGATCTACAAGTAGGAGACTTATCATTAAATGACGAGTATCTTGCGGTTACAAATGGTCGCAGCATTGCAGTTTATTCCTTGTCTCGAAAAACAGCCATGACTGCAATAGAACTTGGGAATTTTGCATGTGATAATGAAAAAATTCTACTTCATGGAAAAAATGTTTTGAGTTTATACAACGATGGTATAACAATTCGTAGTGCAAGTGGGTCGATTCTAGCTTCAATTTCTATTGTGACCGAAGAAGGTGAGCCTATTGGTATGGATATTTGCGGTAACCAACTGATAGTCTTCACTATGAATGGATACTTGAAGATGTACGACCTCATTAACAACGAACCAAAACTTTTGACGCCAGTTAAAGGGGTATTTGAAATGATATCCAACTTTGGTGAGGTTATCCAGGCAAAAGTAAATCGATCAGGTACTAGTGTTGCAGTGACAATTGCCAGCGCAAACTTGGTTCCCGATGGGAAACTCTATGTCTGGAATGTCGAAGAAGATAAACTGTCAATCTACAATTTCAATGAAACGGACGATGACGAAGAAGTGTACGAAAAGCATGAATACGAAAACGCCCGTGAAAAATCATTCGCAAGAAATACAAACAGTCTGCAACCAAACTTTGAAAAAGTTTGTTCTGATAGACTTGTAGCTGATCTCTATTGGGATATAGAGGACTCTCGGCTGTTATGCTGCAGCGCAAAGAAAATCCCTTCGGCCGTACCTAAACACGAACAAATGAAACGCATTGAAAGACACTATCCTCGCGGAAAGCCACTGGAGTTGGAGGACGTAGTCTTAGTAACAATTTTCAATTCAAAGGAACACGGGATATTTGTACATGACGTTCGTGCGGTAGAATCAGATGCACGCTTGTTGGGCATTGCCACACCATATATAGCAATTCTCTTAAAACTGTCTGTGATTCGCTTGGTGATGAATGATTTCACTGGACTGGAGTCCTCCAACAAGGCAACCAAGGACGCTGTACTAGATTTCAGCTACTGCTTGGCGATGGGTAACATGGATGACGCTTTCAAAGCAATCAAGCTTGTGCAAAGCACCGGAGTTTGGAATAGTTTGGCACGCATGTGCGTAAAAACTAGACGGTTGGATGTTGCTGGGGTGTGCTTGGGGCATATGGGTAACGCACGTGCAGCGCGCGCTCTAAGAATGGCAGTACAAAATGATCAGTTGGAAATAGAAGCTAAGTTAGCTGCTCTTGCAATAGAACTAGGAATGCTGGTAAGACCCTCGAGTTTTATTCATGGACATGAGTTAATTTGATTTGTGTTAGGATGAAGCCGAACAGTTGTACAACGATTGTAACCGTTACGATCTTTTGAACAAGCTCTATCGCAACAGGAATAAGCTAGAAGCAGCGTTGCAGGTCGCCAAGGTAAAAGATCGCATTCATCTACGAAACACTGAACATGCTATTGCAAGGATCATGGAGTCAGAGCATAAACTGAAGGAGGCAATAATCGGTTACGAAAAGGCGGTCACACATCGTTACGATGTTCCTCGTATGTTGATGGACCATCCGGATATTTTACAAAGCTACATGTCTAAAACTACAGATCAGTAAGATGCGTATATAATTTTTGTACACATATTTTTCAATCACAAATATCTTTTTCTTTATTAGGCAACTTTTAAAGTGGTGGGGTGAGTATATAGAATCACAGAGTGATATGAAAACGGCGCTGAAAATCTATGCAAAGTCCGGGGATGTCTACTCTCAGGTCCGAGTCCTGTGCTTTCTTGGAGACGAATCACTAGCGTCCGACCTCGCGCGAAATGGAACCGATAAAGCGGCCTTCTACCATATGGCACGCCATTACGAGACTGCGGGGAATATTGCAAATGCCGTTTCTTTCTTCATGAGGGCAAATGCGTACAGCAATGCTGTGCGTCTATGCAAAGAGTCGCGCATGGACGAAGAACTTTGGGACATTGGGCAAGTGGCCGGAAAACGTGAGAAGTTGGAATGCGCGCGGTATTTTGAAGATGCAAATGTGGCCGACAAAGCAGTGATACTGTATCACCGCGCTGGAATGTTGCACAAGGCGCTGGATCTGGCATTCAAAACGCAGCAGTTTGACACCTTGCAGCAAATCGCTAACGAATTAGATGCGAATTCTGACCCGGCAATCATCCAAAAATGCGCGGATTACTTCATAAGCAATGAGCAGTACGACCGGGCAGTGGATTTACTCGCAATTGGCAAAAAATACTCTGAGGCAATTGACGTTTGCCGAATGCATAACGTACAACTGAATGAAACGCTAGCAGAGAAATTAACCCCTGAGAAGAATGAAGTCCCCGATGAACTCCGAATTCAAGTTTTGGAAAGTGTAGCTGATACTTTGTCCAGTCAAGGAAATTATCACCTGGCGACCAAGAAGTTTACGCAGGCCGGTGATAAAATCAAGGCAATGAAAGCGCTGCTGAAGTCGGGAGACACCGAAAAAATAGTGTTCTTCGCTGGGGTGTCGCGTCAAAGAGAGATCTACATCATGGCTGCAAACTATCTGCAAACGCTCGATTGGCAGAATCAACCAGAGGTCTTAAAGAATATAATTGCATTCTATTCCAAAGGCAAAGCACTCGATTTACTTGCCAACTTCTACGTGGCATGCGCGCATGTGGAGATTGACGAGTTCCAGAACTATGAGAAAGCTTTCGGTGCCCTCACCGAAGCGCAACGAGCACTTGCTAAAGTAACACAGCCTAGTGACCCGAACACGTATCGCCGTGCAGTTGAAATAGTTCAACAACAATTAACGGCTGTGAAGCGCTTCGTTGATATAAAACGCGTATTTGAACGAGGAGACTTCCAAACTGCAATTACCCAGAGTAAGCAGTTGCTGATCACTGGCGGAAAAGAACTTGAAAGTTCGGTGAGACGCGGAGACGTTTACGCGCTAATGATTCAAATGGCAATCAAGCATGAACATTTCTCTGAAGCGAAGCAGTTGTTTCTAGAACTACGCCAACTTCTGGCATCGACTGGCACAGTGGCTATAACCTACTACGTAAACAAAGATGCAATTGAAGCACTGGCAAGAGGTCTGAACATACCTGTTACTTCCTTAGTACCAAATCTCAACAAAGCTAGCGAAGCAGCCGATGACGATGGTGAGGAAATTGAAGAAGTTGTAGGTGATTAGTACTCTAGTTCAAGTTTAATATTCAAATTTCGCACGCGCATGATGTTTGCAGTGCGCATCCGCAGTAAGTGAGCATTGTTGTCGCAGTGTGCGTTTAACCACGATCTCTTTAACCAAAAATCTGTATGTTCTAATGAAAGTTGGATTACTTCCAGTTGGATTTTCTGGAAATAAATTTATTCTATTGCACCATTTGCATCTAAAACATCCTTCTGCGTTCATTTTCATTTTTTGTAGCACGCCGAACAATGACGAGCGCGAACGACACGCGGCAACCGAGCGTCCAGCCATCTTAGTTTGTTTATGTTTGTACCACCCCGCGTCCGTGCAATCCATTCATTAAAAAAGTTGTGGTTTGCACTAATAGTTTATTATGAAACAATAAGTGCGCGACGGCTTCTGTCGAGCACTGTGTGCTGCAAAATTCCAGTGAACCGACGGCAGCAGTGACGAGCGCTCGTGGTGATTCTGCAAAATAGTGAATGAGTTCTTGTTTGTAATGGCTTCCCTTCGCGTCCCTCGGCAGCATCCTCTTCTTTCACCGTCAACAATGAATGACAGCCACTGAGCTCATTCACGTGCTAGTTTTTCAAAAATGCCTGTGCACACCGCGTGCAGTTTCAACAGTGCGCAGCTTTAGCAAGAAAGAACATGAATTCGGAGAGTTCGCAGGCTTTGCCTGCGCATGCAACAAACGATGGGAACAATGAAGTATGTACATAGTCAAAAACTTTACCGGCATGCCTGGTTCACCTCCAATGGCTTTTTTGTATGATAATCTAATGATTATATTATTCGCAGGGATCAACTCGATCGCAAACGAATACAACGACTGCTGTCACCGATTTGCGCGTCAATACAACGGCTTTAAATGCAGTGGCTCTTAGTTCGGTGGCGAAGTATTGGGTGCTGACCAATCTACTGCCAGGACCAATACCACAAGTGTCTGTCTATGGGCTACCCGGGTCCACTGCACGAAACGACAGCCAAAAACTTTCCTCAGTAATTATAACTCAGCATCCTGAAACATATCTTGCTCACGCTTTGCGTTTCTCCATAGGAGTCAAATGTCTCGCAGCATGCCAGCGTCGCTAGTTTGATACACCATGATAACACACTGTTATCACACAATGCTAATTTAACGGTGCCTACGAGTACAATGCATATTGATACACCAAATAGTCAGTTAACGAATCATCAATCAAACACACTCGTCTCCAGCCAGCAACAGTTGCAGCACAATCATATCCACTCCCAACCCAACATGGTGCAGGTACAAGTTCAGGACAACATTGTATCCGTCATCGACGAGAGTAAGGACCACAAGGAACTTGCAACTCATCTGGCACAAGCGCAGCTGCACATCGGCGAAGGCAACACGCTTGCTCCTCAGGGAATGTCTGTACAGCACCTTCAGCATTTGCAAGTACAACAAGTGCTTGACAATGTGGTGCGTATGGAGAGCTCCGATCAAAATCCGAACGCCGACGATCATATGAATGACATTAAGGACGAAAAAGTCCTGCAGAATGCGACCAAGTTTCTCTCGGCTCAGTTCGGCCTGCAGGATATTAAACCTAACTTGATGGATGTCCGCACGGCGGACGGGAGTATTGTTAAGATTTCCACAGGGCTTCCAGATCAGGATCTGGCGAAGACGATTGGCGTTGAGATGGTGCAGAACATGTTCAAGGTGAATGTAGATGACTTTAATCAAATTCTCGCGTACCACGAAGTGTTCGGGAAGATCCCGACCGACTCGGCGGCGCCGGGGACGTTGGTCCAGACGACTCAAAATCAGCAGGCTGTTAGCATCCAAGCGAATGTCGTTAACAACACGGTGACGGTACCAAAGGTACTCGAAAATGAGCAGGAAGCATCTACAAGTGGAATTAATCCAGAAAATCCACCAACGATCATTGCAGGTACAGAATATTATTAAGTCATTTTTGTTGCTTTTGTTTTCTTTTACTTGTTATGGTCAGTCAGAAAAGAAGTAATGCATGCGAAAAATGATATTATTTTCTTGCTTGAATTATCAACATGTTATGCATGTACAAAGGCCCGCTTCTTGGAACGTCATGCACTACTCATAAATATTATTGCAGCCATTTTAAAGTTCAATCGAGCAAATCTTGCAAAACATCATTAAAAGCCACCTTATATTACGTTATGTTTATTTTTTCCGTGCTAACTGAATGCCAATGAGCAGTAATCATGTGATTTTTTGTGCGATTACAAGGCGTAATTTCTTTCAGGGACGCACGTATGCGATATTTGTGGGAAAATGTTTCAATTTCGGTATCAGCTTATCGTGCACCGGCGCTACCACACCGAGCGCAAACCCTTCACTTGTCAAGTATGTGGGAAGGCATTTCCCAATGCGGTGGAGTTAAGTCGGCATGGTAAATGCCATTTGGGCGGCAGCATGTTTACATGCAGCCAGTGCTTCCATGTGTTTGCGAACGCTGCGTCGCTGGAGCGACATATGAAACGACATTCAACCGACAAGCCGTACAATTGCACCGTCTGTGGTAAGTCGTTTGCGCGAAAAGAGCACCTCGAGAACCATACGCGGTGTCACACCGGAGAAACACCCTATCGGTGTCAGTACTGCGCGAAGACGTTCACGCGCAAGGAGCACATGGTGAATCATGTCCGGAAGCACACGGGCGAGACGCCACATCGTTGCGATATCTGCAAGAAAAGCTTTACGCGAAAAGAGCATTTCATGAACCATGTGATGTGGCACACGGGCGAGACACCGCATCAATGCACCATTTGCGGGAAGAAGTACACGCGCAAAGAGCATCTCGCCAATCATATGCGCTCCCACACAAATGATACCCCCTTCAGGTGCGAAATTTGCGGCAAGAGCTTTACACGCAAGGAACACTTCACGAACCACATTATGTGGCATACTGGCGAAACGCCTCATCGTTGTGATTTCTGCTCTAAGACGTTCACGCGCAAGGAGCATCTTCTCAACCACGTGCGGCAGCACACCGGCGAGTCGCCGCACCGCTGCGGGTATTGCTCGAAGTCGTTCACACGCAAGGAGCATCTGATTAATCACGTGCGACAGCACACAGGGGAGACGCCGTTCCGTTGCAGCTACTGCCCGAAGGCGTTCACCCGAAAGGATCACCTAGTGAATCATGTGCGCCAACATACAGGCGAATCACCGCATAAGTGTACCTACTGTACGAAAAGCTTTACACGAAAAGAACACCTAACGAATCATGTGCGTCAGCACACTGGAGAATCGCCGCATCGGTGTCACTTTTGCTCGAAGAGCTTCACACGAAAGGAGCATCTCACAAACCATGTGCGAATTCATACCGGCGAGTCGCCTCATCGATGTGAGTTTTGCCAGAAGACGTTCACGCGGAAGGAGCATTTGACTAATCATTTAAGACAACATACTGGCGAGACGCCTCATTGCTGTAATGTTTGTAGCAAGCCGTTTACTAGAAAAGAACATCTTATCAATCATATGAGGTCACATACAGGTAATTTAAGAAGAATTTAATATTAGTAGTAAGAAATAAACAATAATAATACGTTTACAGGTGAAAGACCATTTAGTTGTAATGAATGCGGCAAGTCATTTCCCTTAAAGGGTAATCTTCTGTTTCATCAACGATCGCATAATAAGGGAGCGCAAGCGGAACGGCCATTTCGGTGTGACTTGTGCGAGAAAGACTTTATGTGCAAAGGACATCTAGTGTCCCATCGCCGGTCGCATAGCGACGAGCGACCACATGCGTGTCCGGAATGCGGTAGGACGTTCGTGGAGAAAGGAAATATGCTGAGGTATGATTTACTAACTATTCGATGGTACGGCGCAATATAAGTATGATTTGATGTTTTATTTTATAGGCATTTGCGTAAACACCAACAAGAACTTCCTGCAAATGTGGCGCCTGTGGTAGAAATTCAGATACAACAACCACCTATATCGACAAGCGCATCTAACCTCCAACCGCAAGCAACTCAGGCAACGTCTCTTCCGAGCTCGGTCTCTTCTGGCTCCATTCTGCAACAGACACTAATGCATCCCACCAACACCCACACGGTGCCCAGTGTGCCCACAGCGAATGGCAATGTGCTCGCATCGTATTAGTTTTCTTCTCGATCGAATCGAATTTATTCGCAACCATAGTTAATAAGCGTAATTTCATTTCCACCATAGGCGTAATTGACTAAGATAGGACTTTCTAGGCATAGGTATCGTTAAGTGCCATAGCTTGATTTGGTTCAGGTCTCTAGTGAGTTGCAGGATTGTGAATTAGGGAGCGCAAGACACGTAACTGGACTTAGTTTAGTTCTACGTAGCAGACATACCGGGCATTAGCAACACTCAAGGTTGCGCTACGCGGTCGCGTGAAAGAGTTACATAAAGATAATAGGCAATGAATAACTAACTTACTATCGGATATAAAATGCAAACAATGACCAAAATTACTTCAATGTAACATGCCTTATTAGGTTTATTAGGGAAGGAGAACAATAGCGTGCGGATTGGTTTAGGCTTAATGTAATTTCTAGATGATGTGTACTCACTCTGAAAGGCGTCCAAGTACATGGCCATACTTACTAAATTGCAGGGTGCAGTTGTATAGCTTCGCTGAAATTGTCTCGTAAATAACAATGGGAGCTAACAAACGTTGACTTTTTTTATTGTATTCTTGGTATAAGCATCGTCTACCGCACAATAAAATTGAATGAATGATTTATACAATGCCAAAGGTTGAAAACTTTAGACGAAATCTAAAATCATAACCCCGAGAGAAACTTTATTTAATTTTGTTATATTTACTTTAAGTTACAGCATTTAATCATGTACTAAGTAATTTAAATTTATTTCCAATGAGATGTGATATGATTCTATAGATATAGATTGTTTATTCAGTAATGTAGTATTATAACAATAACACAGCTTTGCGAATAGCAAAAGGCTTTAAAGAAGATGTTTTATTATTGCGTACAATTAGTGAATACGAAAGCATGCGTATTTGCGAGTCAAATTTTGTACACTACATGATAATGCTGCTCTATATGTACAATTACGTATTTTGGGTACTTCTGTTTTAAAATTTACTCCTAGGGCTTGTAAATGGATTGGCCATATAATATATACGTATACACCATGTATATATTATAAATATATATAAACCTAAGAGAACACATTGCAGAGATGAACGGGAAGATTCAAAAGGTAAAATGATATAAGATATAATTTATTCTAATAGAAGTTGAATTATTATATATGAGAATATCTAATATCTAAAGAGAATAGAATAGTTCCTGTAAATATAAACAAAAATATACATCAAATGCAGAGTTCGCATCCATTTAAATGATCATTAATCGAATCATCTTCAAATCAGAAAAACACACCAAGAGAGCAGCTTTATTTTCTAATATCTTTTTGCATGTTATCTTAAAAAAATTAACCTAAAATTGTAATTAAGGGAATACGATTAAATATGTAATTCTATTGACCAAACAAAACTTATTTAATATCAATTTAAAAGTTTCAAACTTTCTTTTCTTGGCACACGAGAAGCGCGATCGGCACTTTTCGTGAAGAAGTTGACCGAAAGTAAATTCCCCCAGATTTACCCTTGTCATCCGAATTGACACTGAATTGTGATCAATAACGCTGTTGTTGTAGACAAAACATTTCGTAAATATTTGTATAAAAGTCAATGAAAGTATGGATGAAACAAAGGCCAACGAAGAATTAACAGCTGAAGAAGTGAGTGGAAGATTGTCATTCGGTGATGGATGTTGGCAAAAAGACAAATTATTATTGGGTTTTATTCATATTTTAGATCAGAAAACGTCGTCTGGCTCGCTTGGAACAGCAGCAGATTCAGAGCCAAAAGGCATCGTCATCTTCAAAATCCGCTGAAGATGTTCTCAGCTGTGACGAGAACTCGCAGAAGTCGTCCGACTCTAGTGAAAAGCTGCCAAGCTTTGAGACCTTTATGACCTACAAACAGTTTGATAAAAACAATGATAATTGCCTTATAACCACTGAAGACTGTTGCAAGAATGAGATTAGCCATAAGATGGAAATTGACAACGTGCTGCAGGAGAAAAACGAGAAAATTCAGATGGAAGTTGAGGAGAATCTCTATACGCAGGATAGCTTTCTGAAAAAGAGGTATAAAAATGTGATTGCATTCATGGAGGACGTTTTGAACCTAAAAGGTATGTCCTTTGAGCTGGAGAATGGGAACAAAGTTATAAATGATAGTGAGACACTGGCACTGAGCTCTAGATTCGAGGATTTTCTTCACGATCAAATATCTGAGGCGCTATTGAATATTGCGCTCAAAGATATGCAAACCAACCTGCAATTAGTGCATCTGGTAGAGATATATGAACAAATCTTTAAGAAGGTAGACTTGAGCGTTGCAGAAGTTGATATATTTCAAAGAATACAGTCAGAAATTTTCAATTTGATCTCAATTAGGATCAGCAAAAGAATGCCGAAGAACAATCAATTGTTTTTGGTCGATTTTCTTGTAAATATTATAAATTCACAAGTGCGAAGCAATTTATTAGTCTCTTTTATTGGCAAGGATGAAATTGTAACACGGATTTTCAATGAGATTCATCTGAAAATGCAGAAAGCAACTTTGACAAATTTACAATACATGCAAGTGATAAAATTACTTTTATCGCTGACTGAAATCAAAGATATTAAGGAGTCGAAATATTATTGCACCTTCCTCGTCAACATGCCGTTCTTTTCCTGCAAGAATCTGCTTACTATTGACACGGCAAGAAGCAAGGAGTTGATGAGGAAGTCTTTCTTAGGAGTTTGTTTTTCTTTATCTCTTTTTGCTGAGGACGATCCACTTCTGGCTGAGAGCGATAAGCGAAAACGCGATGGCAGCATGCTGCTTGAAGAATACCAAATAGATATCGAGTTGTACCGTTTGGCATTACATATGATAGTGTACAACCTGCTGCTGAATCCGAAAAGTCGGCAACCGACCTTAGATTGGTTCGAGGAGGTCCTGGACAGTAACGTGAAGCTTAGCATGCTGCAGGTGGACGCTAAGCGGCATGCGAGTGATGGGTTCATGTTGAATTTCTTGAGCGTGCTGCAAGTGCTTTCAGTGAAGATTCAGTTGAACAAGGTCGACTTTGAGTATTTTCTGTTCAACACCAGTAACCGACCCGATGAGACAACGCGGCTGTTTTTAGAACGCAAAGAGATGGAGGAGGCGCTTGTAACGTGGAAGAAAAGTTCAATGTTCGATCCCGAGAATATCAATTTTCCAACGAAATGTTGGTTTTATTGTTTGCAAGCGCACCACTTGGCACTCCTCCCGGCGATTCAAAAATACCAAGAACGGTTGCGTGTTATCCGAGAGTTAAAGAAGTTGATTGATGATATGCAAGGCGCAGAGAGGGAATGGAGTCAGTCGCAATATGCGACCAGAAATCGGGAGATGATAAAACGTTGGAAAACGCAGTTGAAACGCTTAGCAAAGTACGTATAATCTAAAATGTCAGCTACTCTCAGAGGAGTTAATGTTATTTCATCAATTTTAGGTCGAAGTCTTGCGCAGATACGGCTCTGATTGACAAATTTGTTTTTCGTCGATCGTTGACTTTCTACACGTCTGTAGCAGAATTTCTGCTCGCTACATTAACCTCCACGACGATCAAAACCTCCTCGGACGTGATGAACGCCGTGAGCAATGTATTCTCGGCGTCTACTTCCGGGAGTTCGTCAGCGCCGTCCTCCGTGGGAGGCAATGTGTTCCTGTTTCCGCCGCCGTTTATGTTCGCCTCACTGCCAGAGTGGTTCGTGGAAGATGTCGCCGAGTTTCTACACTTTGCCCTGCAGTATTCGACGAAGACAATAACGGACAATATGGACGATATACTCATCACGTTCCTTTTGAGCATGATCTGTGCGTCGAGTTGCATTAAAAATCCATATCTTGTCGCCAAGATTGTGGAAGTAGTCTTTATACTGACTCCGCAAATGCAATCAGCCACTGACCCTCTATATGATCGCATAATGGCGCATTTTATCTCACAAACGCATCTACCCTCAGCTCTGATGAAATTCTATACGGACGTCGAAACAACGGGCTCCAGTAGCGAATTCTATGACAAGTTCACAATCCGCTTCCATATCAGCTTAATCATCAAAAGTATGTGGTCTTCTCCGGTACATCGCTCAGCTGTAATCAACGAATCGAAAACCGGTAAGCAGTTTGTCAAATTTATCAACATGTTGATGAACGATACGACATTCCTCCTGGACGAATCTCTCGAATCTCTGAAACGCATCCACGAGGTCCAGGAGATGGTGCGGAACACGAGTGCCTGGAGCGCAATGTCGAACGAACAGCAGCACAACCGTATGCGTCAGCTTAGCCAAGATGAGCGCCAGTGCAAGTCCTACCTGACCCTCGCGCGTGAAACAGTCGAAATGTTCCACTATTTAACGGTGGATATCAAAGAGCCGTTCCTCCGGCCTGAGCTGGTCGACCGTCTGGCGTCGATGCTGAACTTTAACCTACGCCAGTTGTGCGGGCCTAAGTGCAAAAGTCTCAAAGTGCGCAACCCGGAGAAATACGCGTGGATGCCTCGCTGGCTGCTCTCGCATTTAATTGACATCTATTTGCACTTGAACAGCAAAACTTTTGCGAAGGCACTTGCGGAGGACGAGCGTTCGTTCACGAAGCAGTTGTGCGACGACGCGATTATTGTGATGCAGCGATCGGGCATTAAAACTGCCCTCGAGATTGACATGTTTCGGGCACTTGCCGCGGACGCGCAACGTATCCGAGAGGATAACCAGCGATCTGAAGATTGGATGAACGATGCACCAGACGAGTTCAAGGACCCGCTGATGATGACGGTGATGGCGGATCCCGTGCTGCTGCCCAGCAGCGGCCTTATTATGGATCGTTCGGTGATCACGCGGCATTTACTCAATAGTGCGACGGATCCGTTCAACCGGCAGCCGCTTAGCGAGGACCAGTTGCAACCGGTTGACGAGCTGCGCGAACGAATTCTTGCATGGAAGCGCGCGCGCGGCATAAGATTGTTCTGAAGATGATGTCGGATAGTCTCTTCCACATATTTTTCTTCCATTTTGTAAAGTATGGCATTGATTTATGTATGTTGAGGATGGAACTCAATATAAACAGTTTTTCTACATTTGAATTGCTTCTGATTGGAACGAACTTGTAACTATGTACAGGTCATTATTTGTATCCCAGGAAGCAATAGATACAATGTCAGTTAATGTCTAATTAATGTATTTATACGTGCAACATCTAAATTTTGAATATTTAAAAAAATGACTCAATCAGCGCGTGATATACCAGTTTATATTAAATTATTATGTGCTTCTACTGCGGGGTAGGTTACACACTTGAAATTTCAATTTCGAAATTATTAATTCATTTAAACGTTTAGGGTCAGTGGCACATTAGTGTGCTATCCCCTTGATCTATTGCGTCTGAATATGCAGGTTGCTGGTGAGGCTGGCCAGCAGCGCACAGACAAAACAACTCTTGATTTTGCAAGGACAGTCATTAGACGTGATGGAATTTTCGGCTTGTATAGTGGCATGACCGCATCAATTGCACGCCAAGCTTTATACACTGGGACACGTTTAGGCTTATATCAGATAATATCAGATATGTGGTCGAAAGATGGACAATCTATACGTTTCGTAGACAAGTGTCTAGTCGGTATGATTGCTGGTTCCGTAGGTGCGATTGTAGGCCTGCCGGCTGATGTGTCCCTGACCAGAATGGCTGTTGATAAACGGAAGCCTCCAGAACAACGGCGAAACTATACCAACGTATTAAACGCAGTGAAACAAATATACAAGGATGAAGGATTCGTGGCGCTTTACAGTGGTTTTGTACCAACCATTGTGCGAGCAATTGTAGTAAATATTTCTCAGTTGACGAGCTACTTTCAAACTAAAGAAATGCTAATTAAATACAGTAAGTTATGTTTCATCTCAATTATCACTTTTAATATTGTTCTCATTTTATAAGATATAACTGCCGGGGATACCAATCTTTGCCAAGTTATTTCAAGCGTAGTTTCTTCCTTGGTTGCCACGACTTGCACTCTGCCAGTTGATATTACCAAAACGCGTATTCAAAATCAAAAGACAGGTTCTCTAAATAAGAATGATGTGCAATATAAGAACATGGTAGATGTCTGGGTAAGGATCATCAAGTATGAAGGGTTTTTCACTTTATGGAGCGGTTTTACACCCCTATTCATTCGCAATGCTCCGCAGTTCATTGTAACATTCGTCGTGTTTGAAAAGTGCATTGCACTTTATAATTACCTGCATGGTCCATCGCATAGAAAAGATTCTTGAACATAATAGGATGTACTCTTAATACTGAATGGTACTTGTACAATCATATATTGCAATACATGTGTAAATTATATGTATAAAGATAGGATTCATTTAATATTCACCCGCCGGTGAGTGGGACTTATTTTTCCAAGCAGTAAAACGACTTTTCAATGGAGCTCTGACTTTAGAAACTAAAATGAATTCAAACATAAGTTGATAATTCCGTCAAATATTTTAAAATTAAACGTACCTGGTTTTGGTATTTGTCTGTCTAATTTAAAATTATCTGATAAATCAGTCTTCATAATCGATGCTGCGGCTGCTTGTTGCATCAAACTAGGATAATTTTTTGGCAGATCTAGAAATTGTAAAGTTAAAATTTAAACGCACAAGTATGCACAAAGTACCGGGGTATATTTCCGTTAGATTAGGAGCATTGAGTCGATCTTCTTTCTTCTTCCGCTTTTCTTCGAGGTTCTGAATAAATACGCGCGTATTAGGACTGATTGACTTACCATCAAGTGTACCTAAAAATTGATCTTTTAATTTAATGGCCCTACATTTGGAAGTTGAACGCTACTCAGGCGAACTGTATGCGCAATCAGTTGCTCGCGATAGCGATGTTTCTTCGTCACGGGGTTTCCAACAAAGTTCGCTTCGTGTAAAAAGTACCAATACTGGATCGCTTCCAGAATATCAGACACTTCATTAATTTTATTTCTCCCTGCATGTAGTACTCTAAGCGCACTTAAAGGGAATAAATTATAAAGACTTTTGATATTATTCTGTGCAATATTCAGAATATGCAGCGAAGGCGCGACCGCAACAATCGTCCGCGGGTCGAAACACATGGAGTCACACCGTTTCAATGATTGCTTGTCGAGGTGCAACTCTTCCAGAAGGATATTGTTTTCGAGATTTTCCACGACACTAATTTGATTGGCACTGAGGAAGAGTTTCTTTAACTTTTTAAGCCCGCCAAGGTTTTCAATTAATTGAATATTGTTATGTTGCAGATACAAAGAGGTGAGATTTACAGCCACTTCCAGACCCTCAATTTTCTTAATTTCATTGTTGTACAAGTACAATACAGTTAAATGTTCGGGGTTTATAAGTTGTGGCTGAAAGAATGAAACTTATTTCAAGGTTGCGTATTGTTATACGCTCAGTGGCTTACCATTTTTTTGAGACATTTATTCTGTTGATGAAGGTGAGTTGGTCTGGATGATCGAATCATAGCCATTGTGGAATTCAGAAGGAATTTCAGCTAGTTACACTTTGACATAAAAATATATACTGACACGTTCTATATACAAAAATGTATTGTTGACATGTTGGCGTTATCGATAAAACAACAGCCATGTCAGCCCTAGGAGCATCAATAGGAACAGAGTGCAAGTGAAGTAATTATTTATTTAATGATTTTCATAGCTAATATTACATTCACTACGACATAACATAAGACATCATCATTTCCCATTCTGAGCTGTACAACGGCTCAAATAATTGATTAAATCGAGAATTTTGCGTCGCTTTGTTAATACTATTTCTTGGTCCAACTTCGGGGCATCGGCCACTCGTCCGTTATCAAGTGCGTACTGTGCGATGTGTTCGGCCTGCGCCAACACGTGTATACCACAGTCGTAACCGTTGGTTTGCTGCAGACAAGGTGCATCAATAACCTGGTCCTTAAAGTTGCCCTTCATCTCCATATATCGAAGTAGTTTATTGCCCATCTCATGGGCTTGCTGTCGGTTGGCCCCATGGCTCGAATCATAGTGAAAGCACTTCCGGTCTGGCCGAGAGAATACCAGCAGACTCCAATGCGTGCCACCGCACATTTCCGTGTGCTCGTTGTCGTTCAGCGCAAAGAAGATAAAGTCACGCTGGTTGGATTGCAATGGTTCAAGAAAGACACTTAGCTCATTGCCTTTCATCATCTTGATGCATTGTGTGACTTGCGGTGAAATGAACAGAAGAACTGGATTTTTTTTAAACTTGTCAACTTCCAAGTACTCAAAATAAAACGATATCAATGTATCGTTGAGCCAGCAAGGGCCAGTCAAAAGTTCTACGTCTGATATACGTAGCAATGACTCCTCAAAATTTAGCACAACAGAATTGCTGTTATTCATTTTAAATAAGCGTCGAAAACTGGAATAGAAATTCTATAATTGTATATAAACAATATTAGAACTTTGAATGACAGTGAAATTGTCAATCACCAGTTATTAATCGGAATCCATCACATAGTAATCATCTTTTGAACACAAACTATCACATTATAATGTCACTTGAATTTAACTATACATTTTCATATTGTTATAATTGATAACAACACTACCGCGAAAATCATGTGTTGTTGAGGGCTCTGATGTTTATGACTGCGTCACACCAAGTTGGTAAGGTTAGTGCCACAGGTTAGTGCAATGCTAAATTCGCAACTGAGTGCGTGTTGAATTATGTTGAAGACATTTAGTAAGATATTAAAGTACAATTCTGCTCTTTATTATTAGAATAATACAGGTGATTAAGATATGAAATTAAGTAATTTGTGTTCGTGCTTTATCATGCAAGGACACGTTGCTCGGGCAATGGTTCACAAATGCCAAATAAATTATATTCAGACGTCGTCCTGCCTACGATAGGCTTGTACGCTGTTAAATTATTTTACAGTTTATACAATTAGAACCTAACTATCTTATACTACTAACACACAATGACCGAAGAGGAACTGCAATATATATGTGAAACGCCGGAAGATTTGATACATCGATATGGAGCAGAAGCATTGGACAGGCAACGTATCCAAGAAGAAATTGAAAGAACAGAAAATACAAGAAAGCGGTTAGCTTCTGAGGTTTGACTCTAAGGAATTTATGAAATATCAACTGAATAATAAATTACAATTGTAGATTGACCTAGGGAATCCAGATTCAAGTCCGCAAATATTAATTAACCAGATTCATGATGCGATCAATAAGGTAAAGAAGTATATTAATCATGCCATCAAAACGCAGTCCAACATCAGCCAGAGTGTGGCTAAAATCAATGAACACCGCATTGCATTGCAAGATAAGTTTGATCAAATGCACAATCAAGAAACTCAACGGCAGTACGTAAGAGTTGTTAGTCGTATTGATGAGATCAGCCGTGATTTAAAACGTGATTATCGAGCCGGCGACGATGAAAGATGCGCAACGCACTTTGCCAATATGTGCGAGGTCAGTCGCATATTGTACAGTGCGGACGAGTCACATCTCTTCT
The DNA here is from genome assembly GCA_003054995.1 of Aleochara bilineata. Taxonomy (NCBI): domain Eukaryota; kingdom Metazoa; phylum Arthropoda; class Insecta; order Coleoptera; family Staphylinidae; genus Aleochara; species Aleochara bilineata. Next base: position 46,476 of record NBZA01002522.1, read on the forward strand.
TATTTCTCAGGAGCGTTATGCTTTATTGGCATCATGTCTTAGAGGAAAGATTCGCCAAGAAATTCGAGCACCTGATACAAGGTATTAACTGGCCTTTTGTGAATGCCAATTTTTCGGTGACAAACACTCCGGCGGCAATGATCCTCAAGCTACAAGAGATGGCTGAGTATCTTCTGCAGGTCGACATGCCAGAAGAGCATCAATTGCCGCAAATTGTGCATGGTATCTTAGCAGACTTTCCGACACCATGTCTTCCAATGCGCTACTTGCTGAAACCGTTTTCTAAGCGATTCATCTACCATTTCTACGGCCCCCGACAGACAAATCGCATTGACAAGCCGGAGTGGTATTTCACACAAGTTTTGACATGGATCCGCGATCATTCAGACTTTATTACGCGAAATATTCAGACGGTGGCTGATAAATGTGGTATGCCGCATATCGACGCAAAACTCGAATTGATGTGCGGTTTAGTACGCCTTGCCGTCGAGAAGTTACATTCCGAACTACCAAATATGCGATTCGATGACTATATTTTCTCGCATTCAATTGACGAAGCCCTTATTTTCGACAAAGAGCTACGGACAACGTACAACTATCCACCAACGCATCCCAGTATTTTGAACGTTCTTACACAGGGATCAATATTTTGCCAATGGCTCAAAATGGAAAAGAAATGTCTGTTCATTTCATAATTTAATTTTTAACATTGTATTGACATAACATTCATCGTAGATGCGTTAGAGAAGATGGATTTAATGTTCCATGATGTACAGATAGCGTTTAGGACTTTGCCTACTGAGGAGGGCGATTATAAGATGACAGTCTGTGCGGACGTTTTCATTACCTTATTGCAGACGATTATGCATCGGTATGAGTCTTTGCCGCAACCTGGACATCGTCTGCAGTTCCTCGACTTGCAGCTAGAGTTGCTTGACAATTTCCGCATTCGTCTGTTACAACTCAATCAATTGCAGCTGAACCAAAAAGATGTAATTAATAGTCTCTTACCTCCTATAGCAAACACAATATTCTATATTGAAAATGTCCTCTTGGACTGGGGATCAATGCTTGTAAGTGTTTTCATTGCCTATAGTATAATAATATGCACTAAAAATGTATAACGTTTATATTTAATTTGCAGCATTATCTCAATCTATACTATTACAAAAATCAGTTAGACTTTGTCGATTGTGATGATGAGAATGTGGATGATTTTCAAGATCCAGAGGAAGGCTTAGAATTCGGAGGCAACCTTGGCAGCGAGACCGAAACGGTTTTCGCCCAAACATTGACGCTTTACAGTCACATTCGCATTGATATACTACGTCGTTTGAGCAACGCCGTCGTGCAAGAAACCAAGTACAAGGCGTATGTGTACCGCCACGAAGCTTGGATGGCTATGGTCACTTACAAAGACCAGCGCGAGATGAGTCTTACCCCTTCGGGCTGCCCGATATTCGAAGTTCTCGCGCGCCGCTTGCACGAACTGCAAAAAGCGCTCGCCCCGAAACTATTTACAATCGTCTGGCGCGTGATCGCCGGTGATCTGGATGAGTACCTTTTCGAACAAGTGGTCCTAGCCAACCGCTTCAATCGCGGTGGTACATTGCAGTTCAAATACGACATGCATCGCAATCTGTTCGCTTTCTTCTCACAGTACAGTGAGACCCCTGAAAATTACTTTCCAAGGTATTTACAGATTCAAACTTTATTGCTAGAATCTAACATTTGCATTGCAGAGTTAAAGAAAGCTGTGATCTACTTAACATTGCCCAGGGCTCCGCGCTCCTACTGCGCGAAACATTGATCGCCCTCGAAGGAGCCACGGGCGTCGAGGATCGCCGGCCAATGGCTCTCAAAGAAGTCGGCGTGTCCACACTCAGCCCTCAGGTCGCCCTGCAGGTGCTTAATCGCCGCATGGATCTGTCCATGTAAGAAAGTGCTTGAGAGTCCTTATACTATTCTTCTTCTATATCAAAACTGTCGAGATGATCGAACAATGATTTTATGTTGCTCGCATCTCCTGTGCCCAGCAAGTTTAATATATTTTTATCAAACTACTGGCGTTCTGACCACTGTTTGTAAAAAGTGAAAACTATGCACACGTCCCTCTCACATTTCTAGCACCACACCTGCATATTATTCAATAATTTATTGCATTAGATTATTTGATTAACTATAGGTGTCGGATTGTCCGCTTATTGTTTCATTTTTTCTATCAAAGAGTGTAATATTCAATGTTGCTTACTGATAATGGAACATTTTTTACTCACTATCCTGTCGACTTAACTGAGGCATGCACTCATCGTCAGTATGAGCAATAACTAATATATACACTAACCTACAATACATAAACCAACTAATTAATTAATGATTAAGGAAATATTTATGAGGTTGTCACTCACTACGCGAGCTGTGCACGTAATATTGACTGATACACTAAGGTTCTACCCTTTCTTAGACGGGGACATAATATTGTTTATAAACGAAACAACGCGATCAACAGACGCGTAAACTCTTAAATCGTACTAAATTTAAAAAGAAATTGAGATACGTTGTAGAATATGAATCGAAAAGCATTTTTCCTTCACTGCACCCATTAATGCAATAATTCATCATCAGGCTACTATGTCGATACTAATTTACTTTACTAGTTACATATTTGTATCATCCGTCTGTAAATGCTAGTCTTTTATGTTTAATGATTAGCAGTTTTGATTAACTGTTATTTCACATAAATCAATATGCAATGAATGTGTGATAATGAACGATAACTTTAACGAACGTCGGGTTATTTGCATACATATAATAGTCTTAACTTAATATTGGATCCGTGAATGTGCTTTCCAATTGGATTGAGAGCGCACTGTAATAATGGACGTAGGAGATTCTTGCGAATCCTTGATTTTTCATTAACAACGCAACGTTAACGCATTCGTGAGAGTATCATAATTACTTTAGAACTTTGCAACCGCAATAGAGAAACAATGTCGGCGATCTACTGGACATTTGTTGTGAACGCACTAATGCCGTTATTTGTCATTTCATCCATGATTTCTGTAACATACGCCGCGACGTCGACTTGCTCAACGGATGCCCGTAGGATGAACGGCATCTTTAAGAGCCGGTTATACTTCGGCCGTTCTTTCTCCTCTTTAATTAGACTGAAATGAAAATACGTGAGTGAGCTTAAAAGCTTGTTAGATATTCAAATACTCACCAAGTATTTACAAAATTAACAAATTCAGCCGTGAACGTATTAGCATTCGTTGTCAGTCGCGGTGGATCGCCATTGACAACTTGATGAAGCTGGTCGAAGACCGAATTCCATCTTGGATATGGGAAATGGCCGGTCGCGACCTCCATCAGCGTGATGCCCAAGGACCAAACGTCACTTCTAACGTCATAGCCTCGATTTTTTGGATCAATTCGCTCTGGCTGCAAACGGAACCAATTACTTTAATAAAGTATTCAGAAGGATCACACTGTTAAACATCTTACCGCCATGTATGGTCGACAGCCAGCATCTCGTGTCTTCGCGATGGAGTCCACCAGTTGGCCAGAAATGCCGAAATCACAGAGTTTTATATTGCCGTATTTATCGAGCAAGATATTGCTGGGTTTTACATCACGGTGAATAATCTGTAACTCTTCCTTCAAGTAATTGAGTGCCTTCACCGTCGCCACAGTGATTTTGCCCAGAATTGGCTCTGGGATGTGTTTACGAAGCTTCTCGTTGATAAACTTGTAGAATTTATCTAATGAAGTGTCCATGACTTCCATGCATATCCAGCAATCGCCTTCCTTGAAGAGCGCCCCGTAGAACTGGACAATAAACGGACATGCGTTGCTCTTCATTACTACCTCCAGGTCCATGAGTAACAGCGTTTGCTCCTTTTCATCCACCGTAGACCGAATGCGCTTAACAGCGAGAACATTGTTCGACTTGCGGTGAATCATTTTGTTCACGGTGCCAAAGCCCCCGCGTCCAATCTCCCCAAGATCTTGTAGGTCTTCTGAGCAAAACTCATATTCATCGTGGCCAAACTTTAACTTGCCGGTGGCCTGCATTGACGCTCCAATGGTGAAGCAATTTTCCCTGTCCGGAACAAAAATATGATAAGGAATCATACCGCAAAAGCATAACATAGTTATATGTATGGACATCCTAACACATCATCATTGAAAGAGCATTAAAATGTTATTAGTCATTTATATTTGAATTTAACCGCCATGCATGAATAAAAGAATAGAGATAACATGCTTTAAAAACAATGTCCACATATCTTGTAACGTTTAACAATACATGCATGCATGTTTAAAGTCTGCTAGAGAGTCAACGTTCAACAATTACATCAATTACAAAGAAAATTCAACACATACGCGGGTATCTCATTTTGCAATGTATCAACTATTGGCTTCTTGACTTTGGGCAGGAACATGGGGCGATGCATATCGTTAATCTGAGCGTCACTTGGTATCTCCTTTATGTCCATTTGCAAAGCAGGTCTTCGTGGAGCTGAAAATGTATGCATTTTGGTTAGTATGCCATCCTGACTATCTTTGCACGACATGGCTACCTTGATCAGACATATTTCCTAGCAGTAACTCAATTCCAACGCAAACAAAATGCGAAAATGTGTATCAAATTGATCCTTTCGACTGGTAATTTTTGAGCAATCATAAAGATGTTTATAAAACGGCAGACAGCGGCAATGAGTCCATTGTTTATCTCGGTGCAGACACATTCATTTCAGGCAGTGCATGATGTGCATTCTAGTCTTCGCTGCGGCGGTATTTGGAACGCGAACGCCGTCTGTTTAAGCCCGAATAATCGTTGGTTGATGAGGTTTCATGAGAATGGCGAAACTGCAGTTGATGCGTTTACGTTGTATCTGCAGATAGAACTATGGTAGAAGCAATGCAGGAGTGCAAATTCACGTCACAGGCCACGCGCGAGTCGGCTACTTAGAAATACCCAAACACAAACAATGCACTAATTGTAGAAAGAAACATCAAGTCGATAAATAATTCGACAGACGGGAATGCACCTCCAGTGCTTCCTTCTCCCTGTTTTTCGACACTCCTCGGTTGGAATGTGCGCATGAATCTATAGCGTTAGTGGCGACGCTAATGTTGATTGTCAAAAACGTTTTAAATTTTCCGTAATATATATAAAAAAAAAGGGTGTGTGTACTTATGTACGCGCGTGAGAAGTTATACTTCTTTAGCATCATTAATAAGTAGTTGTTTAATTAAATGCAAAATAACTTCAAAATTAAGAACAATTAAATTCGAATGTTATTAGTATTATTTATTAAATTACATCCACTGCTATTGGATTTTCCGGTAATGACTGAATCGGAACTGTAGTTATCAGCGGCTTATGATAACTAAAATATGATACAATAACATTTTAATGTATATCAGTAAATAAAATAATACATTTGGATAGTTAACCTCAAATGTATCGAAGCACTTGAAAAAGTATATAAACACAATTTCTTCACTAATATTTACGAATAGTAAATAATAATATTAATCAAAATATTCAATTTAAATAAAAATCACTTCTGAGTATAATTTATCTGCACATATATAATTCGCACTAAATGAAACTAAAACGCGTGTTGTGAATGTAGAAACTAGAAACATTTGAATAACGCTTTAACAGGTAGGCTTTTGTTTTAAAGTGATGCGCGCGCAACATGTGAACTTTTGTGTTACAGTGATGCGCGCGCATCTCAAAATTACACTCTCATAACGCGCCTAAAGAAGTATAACTTCAAAAAGTGGTAAAGTCTTAAAAACTTATTCTAATTTATAAGTACCATTAATGTTAAGCGTATAAATACAAAAACATAACAATTATTAGTTTTTCTATTAAACAATTGTTTGTAAACAAGTATGTACTTACAGGTTAGTAGCATTGTGAAGGTTTATATGGACACACCAAGCAGAATGGGCGCTTTATAGCGTTTTACTGCATATAGCGTTTACTGCAGATCATAGCAACAATCATTAGATACTTATATGAGTATAAAACACGTTCATTAAGAATGCTTTTTTTAATGTGCCATATTTTAAATGTTAATTCATAGAACTTTCAGTGGTGGCGCTGTTGCTTCTCATTTAGTAGGGCGCTGTATACATGAGTATACTCGTCCGCCATTTCCCTGCCAAACAGTGCCAGTATTTACATTATGTCCATAGAGAACATAATGTCATTGCGCTCGAAGTGTTCTTTGTGATTTGTTGCTGTTGTCTA